>BCIP01000046.1:117827-146574 GCA_001599995.1 Ambrosiozyma monospora | reverse complement strand
AGGATAGGATAGGATAGGATAGGATAGGACAGAACAAGACAAAACAGGACAGGACAGTGGAGGAACAATTGATGTGTATAAGGATTGATGAGGGAAGCAAAAATGGATGAAGGACAATGTGGTGAGAAGGTTAAAACGCAAGCATAATGAACACAAAACAAAATCAAATCAGGACAAAAAGCAAAACACAGCAAACTGAGAAAAACCAAGACAAAAACAAAAAAAAGCAGAAACAAACACAAGTGGAAATACGAATAGCAATCAGCCACAAAAAGCCAATATCAAACAAGGAGGAAGGACAAGACAATTCACTAAAAAGTATTGTTTTCAAAAACAACCGTATTTCAAAACAGTTAGTTCAATTCCAATTCCACCATCCTCCTCCTCTTTTTCACACCCGACACTCCGTACCCTAATTCCAGTATCCACCACCGAACCCAAACTGACCCTGTTGACCCTGTCCTTGTCCCAACTGCTGTTGAAACAAAGCCTGCTGGAAACTCTGCTGTTGCTGTTGAACCTGTGCCTGTTGTTGTTGGCCAAACCCACCAGCACCTCCAGCACCAGCACCACCAACGATACCCAAACTTAAATTCAAACTGCTTTGTGAACCACCAACTAACGAACCCAATGATCCTTGAACCTGTTGTTGTTGTTGTTGGGCTTGGGCTTGTTGTAATGAAGACATCAACGATCCTTGTTGTTGTTGGGGTTGGGATTGTGGTCGAGGTTGTTGGTAGATCTGACTAGGTTGGAATCCACCTGACGCAGCACCACCAGCACCAGCACCGGACAAACCACCAACCATGCCTGCTAACCCGCCTAAGCCAGTTAAACCAGACAATCCACCAAACCCACCACTGGTCATACCACCAGCACTGTTCATACCGCCAGTGATGGATGTCGCAGAACCAACTGTTCCGGCACCACTACCAAACATCGACCCACCACCGACACTGACGCTAACGCTAGATGAAGCACCAGATGCACCTCCACCATGGATGAAATTGAAAGGTGAGTTCATGCTATTACCACCGGCAGAACCAGGAGGCGAATTATTCTTGCTTGAGCTTTGTAAGAATGGAGAATTCGTTGCAGTGGAACAAGCACTCAATCCATCACTGCTTCCATTACGGCTACCTGGATTACCTGCCCCAGAGGAGAGACTCTGGAGTTGAAGTTGAGCCTGTTGTTGTTGCTGCTGGGCTTGTTGTTGTTGTTGGAGCAAGAGGGACTCTTTGGTATGTGTGACGTATGTGCAAGGCTTAATGTTTTTGGAAATTAGAATGAATGAGTTATCCTTAAGGAATTGAGTCACTGTGAGTAAGATGGTTTGGAATTTGTCTGATGACACGATCTTTTGTTGTTTTTGTTCAGAGAGACGATCTGAGGTGATTTGAAATTGCTGGTGTTGTTGTTGTTGTTGTTGTTGGGAACCACCACCGTTGTTGTTGTTTGATGAAGAGGATGGAGATGAGGAGTTTGAGTTTGAGTTCGAGTCGTAGTCAAATGAAGTAGGGTAGTAGTTCAAGATTATATGGTCTGCTTTGGAAGTCGACTTAAGTTGGATCTCGATATTGAAGAGTAATTTCAAAGGAACTAGAATCGTAGAGAGGAACTTCTCTTGCAATGGAGCCAATTGTTGCTCACCGCCATACTGGTTCTGTGCTTGACCAGGATGAGTTGGACCAGTAGGTGAACGTTGTTGATGCTGTGAGGATTGACGACGAGACTGGGATTGACGACGAGACAAACTTGAAGATCTATTCAAA
Organism: Ambrosiozyma monospora; assembly: GCA_001599995.1. Taxonomy (NCBI): domain Eukaryota; kingdom Fungi; phylum Ascomycota; class Pichiomycetes; order Pichiales; family Pichiaceae; genus Ambrosiozyma; species Ambrosiozyma monospora. The sequence continues at coordinate 144,802 of BCIP01000046.1, read as the reverse complement.
CTGGAAGATCTGTTCAATGGGGAACCCGAGCCAGAACTACTTCTGCTACCTGGGTTAGACCCAGCCGAAGTTGATGAATGAGAAGTGGTGAAGTTGGAGGATGGTGAAGTAGAAACATTAATCAGTTGTTTGAACAAACTAGATTTACTCAAAGTGAACTCGTACTCATAAGGAACATACTTGTTCAACTCAGCAGCACAAGTCTTTGAATTATTATCAACACCATAGATCTCCAAAGGAATACCTTCCACAGAAGCGATACTACCATCGACTTCATCCAATCTAGGGAACTTGATATAGGTATTGGTCATCTTTTCCAACTCCGTGATGAAATTCGTTGGTTTTCTTCTATTCATATTGAAAAACCTGTTGAGTTGCCACGACGTGAGCAGTTTCCATTGAGCATAGTTCAAATTGATGATTGTACAATTGTATGAATTCAAAGTGACTTTCTCAACCAACTTCTCCAATTCAAGCTTAGCAACTGGGATCTGTGACTTGTTCTTGGCAGGACACTTAATGACAACGTTATTTTTTCTAATGAACGACTGTTGATAATTTGTGGCTTGATTCGAATGCATCTCATCCAAAGTCTTATCACTCATCTCAAACGAATTGGAAAACTTAATGAACACATTAAACTTACGCATGATCGTTTGAACTGTCTGACCACCAACACCGATAATTTGACGATGGAACGACTCAGGAACATTGAAAGTGAGCATCGTAGGCAACTCATCTTCAAACAACCCCAACCCCAACACGGAATCAATCAAATCATTGCATGTGATCTCAACGATGAAATCGTAATCCGTGAAAGGCAACAACTTAATCGAAGCAGAAGACATATTCATGATCTTGATAATCTTACCGTTTTTCTTACCAGTGACGAAATCTTTCTCTTTGGAAGGCAACTCGATCTGATACTGACAACCACAAGATCTCAATTCAGCATCGATGAAACTGGCAAATTGGGTCAGTGAATTAGCCACAGCCTTAACGTTCTCGGACTTACCCAACACTTGGAAAATAAACTCAGAGTTGTTCAATTTAGTCAATGACACAATGGAATTACTCGAGAAGGACAAACTGTCTGCAAAATTCAACAACTTATTGACAGGACAAGGCTGCAATGAATTCAACTGTAATGCCAAACTGAACTTCGCAGAATAAATGGCTGAAATATGAGACATGAACCTCTCAATGGCAAAATCAACATCTTCGACAGAATTACCTTGAAAGCCAACAATATCGCCAGCATTGGTCTTTGAAGGATACCCCAATGAAGGAATCGAGATAAAACAACCTGTGGAATACATGATATTTTCCAAAAACTCGGAGTCTTGGTTAAGCAAGATCAACAGCTCACGCTTAATAGGCATCATGGACAATTGTTTAATGAATGGGATATGTGCTGTCTTGGAAATGATATCTGAGATTTGATTCTTGGCTAATAACACCATTGGTCTAAGACCAGTGATATAGATCTTGGGTTTGCCTGTTTCTGTGTCTAGTGAGTTGTTGAAGTAGAGTTCTGGTGTTAGGTTAGGCAAGTATAGAGAGCAGTTTGTTTGCTTAATGACTCTTTTCAAGTTGGAGAATTCAGTACCTCCAATTAAAGGCAATATGGAGAGTGATTCAAGTTCTAAGAAATCAGAGTATGAGTCTGGGTTTGTATCATCGAAGAACAACTTCAGTTTGTTTTCAGTGACTATGACTTGATCTCTATGGCCAACGATGAACAGGTCCAACTTGGTTTTTTCACTCGAACCAGTGGTATAGATAGAACACTTATTGAAATTGGAAACGTCATTGATGAAACTCAACACTTCATTCTTCAAAACTGGTGCACCACCACTGTTACTGTTGTTACCGTTGCCATTTTTAGCAAAACAATGAGAGTTTTTCAAAGAATCCAAAGTGATTTTCTTTCTAATAATCTGAGAATAATTTTTCAAAATCATTAATCTAATATCATTCATCTCTTGTTGAACTTGATATGAACCAATGATAGACACAGTGATTTTCAAATCCGTCAATCTGAATTCATTCAAGATAGTCATGATACCAAAAGAGGCATACGTTTCATTGACTTTATTGACGATGTTTCTTAAATCAGGCAAGTTATCACAGATATGGGAACCTGGAGGCAGTTGTTGAAACAGGGTGTTTGAAGGGTTGGTGGAATAATCTTCCAATCTCCAGTGGTTTGGCACTAACGATTCGTTGATTGTCACTGATGGCTTAATGAAATAGATATAGTTCAATGGGAAAGAGACGATGACTTTGTCATCTTGTTGTTGTAATTGTTGTTGTTGCTGAGACATGTTAACGTTAACATTGGACGATTGCTGTTGCTGGTATTGCATGTTGTTGCTCATCGTCATATTAATCTATCAAGGATCCTTTTTTTTGTATATTTTTTTGGTTGGTAATTAGTTGAAAAAGGCAAATGAAATAAAATGTGATGTGTGTTTGTAAATGTGTGAAATGAAATCAAAGTTCAATGAAAATGAATGTATAAATGAACAGGGGGGGGATTTGAGAGTTTGAAATTGAAATGTAAATGGACTATGAGTAAATGGATATTCTTATAGTAAAAACAGTGGATAGATTAACAAAGGCAGTAAAATTGATGTAGATGTAAATGTAGATTTGTAAATTGGTATAGTATTAGAAATAAGTGGGTAAATGGGGGTAATAGATAAATTTGGGGGAATCAAGGAATGTAGATAATATAAGGAACGACAAGGAGTTAGACTGTAAAAATTAAAGAAATGGAATGGTAGTGGGCTTAACAAGATAAGGCCATCCAAATACTTGATACTTGAGTAAGGAGTGTGGTGGTTGATGGGTATAATTAAGCAAGGGGACGTGGATAGAAGGGAAGATTGGGTTTTTTTTTTCAAAGGAGTGTGGGCAAGAGCAAAGCTAGTTTGTATCTCTTGGAATGGAGGATATGAATAAGTTGATGAAAGATGAAAGATGAAAGATACCCGTAAAGGAGTGATGGATATCAGTATCTGAGAACTTGTTGTATTAGGATGGGAGATGGGGATGGGATGTGTTGATTTAGTGAGTAAGAGGGAACAAGTATAGTATAGAACAGGAACAGGAACAGGACCAGTCAAAAAGGAACAGAGAAAGAGGGCCACACAGTCAAGTACTCAACTGACACACTCTCACTCTGAGGACTCTGAGGGCAACACACACACACACACACACACACACACACACACACACACACACACACACACACACACAAATTCAAAATTCAAATTCAAAATTCAAAATTCAAAATTCAAGCTTTGCCAGTCTCGCTAAAGAATTGGAATTTGGCAGAGCTCCATGGGCCAAGGCTACTACGAGACTCGACTTGAAGACGTGATTTTGCAATATTCGAACTTTGACTGTCGCGTCAATGTTATATTAGCACAGCCCGAACCGTAACATTCTCTCTGTTTACACTTGTCCCAAAACAGTTCTCATGGCTCCTCTTTCAAGACACTTGGTGCCTCAATAGAGCCTTATTAGAGCCACCTCGAGTATTTTAGTACGTTCTCTCACAAGGCACATCTGCAACGTTATTGGCTACACAATTAATTCCCACTACTTCTACTTCTTCATCGAGGTTAGGTTGGTTACACGGTACTTCYTATTTTTCAAATTGATCAGATTGATGGATAACTGTTAAATGGTCATCATGACGGAGTTCACTCTATATAGTCACACGTACTGTATATAATTAGCAGCATATAAGGTACGTGGATCTACAAAAAAAACGTGTCTTTGCATATGTCTCACACCGGAATACTCGCCCTGTGTATGTAAACAACAAACAGACAAACAGACAGACAGCTCAACAATACACCCGCCACCCAATCACCCAGCACAGCCACCAACATCCAACAAAGCACAACAGCACAGCCACAGCCACAGCAAAGTGAAAAAATTTCGAGTAATTTCGAGTTTCCAACAAAAAACACCAAACCATAATTCCACAACACCCGTGCACCCTTCCCACCATACAAGTCACACGACACCAGCAACAAAATCGACGCAAATCGACGCAAATCGAGGGTCGATCGACTTTCTCCCCATCAAAATTCCCAACAAACTCATCGGCACTGCAACCACTTGACTCAGTAGAGTGAAAATTGTCACATGCGCCATACTAGACAGTACTAAATGAACAATTTATCACTATTCACATGAAAATATCTATCCATAATCCATAATCCATAATCCTCCTGTTCGTTTAGAACTTATTATTTTTTTCATCTTGTACTTATAACTGGTGAGCTGATACTGATCTTCCGCAACTCAAGACTATATATTACTATACCATTCTCCTCTTTTTTGCAATTGACTAAGTCACTTGATCTCAATTTCTCAAATCTCCGCTAGCTATCACTCATCACTTATCACAATCTCAAGTGCCCAAGAGATTGCAATCAGTCAATCAATTCACCCCCAGACAATGGAAAAACCAAAACTATACCGAATCCCATCCAGAAAAAGATCTTCTTCAAGATCAAGAAGATACTCAACACATCACACGACCACATCCTCAACAAACCTAACATCATCCACAACAACATCAACTGGCTCAACTAACTCCAACTCAGGCATCATCAACCCAACAAGAAAATCCAGATCAAGATCAAGAAACAGATCAAGAAGAAGACATTCCTCTACATCCACAACCAGACCCAAATCCCAAGAATGGGCCACTTCCTTCACCTCCACATCCACATCCACCAAAAATGATTCTGCCATAGATGATTCCTCCTCAGCTGCTGCTGCACCAGTGTACAAACTAAACGAAGTCAAAGCCAGTCTAGACAACAGCCTACCATCCGACTACTTCAAACAAGACATCCTCTCTGTCCTGCAAGCTCTCCGTATTCCCAAATGGCGCAAGATCCAAGCAACACCTGAAAACATCAGCTTAATCACCTTGGAACGGATCTCTGGAGCAATGACTAACTCGATCTACAAAGTGACTTACAAGAACTACTACCCCTTATTGCTTCGTCTGTACGGTGACAACTTAGACGACATCATTGATCGAGAGAACGAGTTATTGATGTTACATCGACTCTCGTTACGGAACATTGGACCCAAGTTGTTGGGTTGTTTCACGAATGGTCGGTTTGAAGAGTTTTTGAATAATTCGATTACGTTGAATAAAGAACAGATTAAAGACAAAAGAATCTCGAGAATGATCGCTAGACGGATGAAAGAGTTGCATTTTGGTATTCCTTTGTTGAGCGAGGAAAAATTGAAGGGTCCCAAAACGTGGAGTTTGATTGAGAAGTGGGTTACCGTGATTGATAAGTTTGCTAAGAGTTGTACTGTGGAGGAACAAAAGTTGTATTTGATTGTTGAGTGGGAGAAGTTGAAGAGTTGGATTTTTAAGTATAGAAATTGGTTGTTTGATAAGTATGGTGGGAGAATTAATATTGATGAGATGTTGATGTTTTGTCATAATGATACTCAGTATGGTAATTTGTTGTTTTATAATAAGTTGGAACAGTTGTCTATGGAAGAAGATGATGATCCTATCCAACTTCAACAAAAACAACAGCAACAGCAACAGCAACAACAACAACAACAACAACAACAGCAACAACAACAACAACAACAACAACAACAACAACAACAACAACAGGAATCATCTCAAAAGGCACAACAAGAAAGAATCAATGAAAAACTTGAAAAACTTCACCTTTCAACCCCATCATCCGATTCTCAAGCCGCACCTACCTCAACCCCATCAACTACCAATTCCAAATCCACCCAAAACATCACAATGCCAATGCCAATAGAAACCGACTTGAACTACGAACACGACAAGAAACTAGTTGTGATAGACTTTGAATATGCGGGTCCAAACATTCCTGCATATGATATCACGGATCATTTTTCAGAATGGATGTACGATTATCATCATCCCGAGATGCCTCATCATTTGTTTACGGAGAAATATCCGAATCGTCAACAAAGATTGAATTTGTTGAATTCTTATGTTGGTTATGTTCCTTGGTTTATGAAGGGTCAAAGTCAGGCCCAATCACAGGCACAGGCACAGGCACAGGCACAGGCACAGGCACAGTCTCAGGGTCAAACACAAAGCCAATCAGAATCAGCAACAACAGGAACACAAACGGATGGTTACACCACTGCTGGTGTTGTAACAACTGSTCCATCCATGGCATCAGGCATAATCCCAACCACCTCAACCACCTCAACCTCACCCACAACCACAACCTCAACTCAATCCCGCCAACAAAATCAACATYTGGCACGTCGTTCATCATCAATYATAAACATCAAATCAACATCAGAATTACCTAAACAAGTGGTTCAATTATATAACGAGACTATTTATTGGAGACCTACAAATTCTATATTTTGGGCATTGTGGGGTTTTATCACTGTTGGGTCATTGAAGCCTAAGAAACATGGCCAGCATCATGGCAGCCAGCAAAACTCACCAATGCAAGGTGGTGATAGGCAGGTTGATGTTTTGGGTCAGGGTCAGGGTGTTGATAGTGTTGCGAATGGTGGTGTTGGTGCTGGAAGAGATGGTGTTGATAGTGATGCCGGTGATGGTGATGGAGTTGAAGTTGTCCCTGGAGTCATTGAAGAAATCGGATTAAACGGAGAAACATACAGAATCACAACAACCACAACAACCAACCATACCAAGACATCATCACAGGCAAGTTCAGATCTTGATGTTGATGTTGATGAAGATGGAGTCATTGTTGAAGATGAAGTTGAGGATGAGTTTGATGAGTTTAATTATTTACAGTATTCTCAAGAACGTGTTGGGTTAATTTTGGGTGATTTGATTCAATTAGGTTTAGTTGATTCTCAAGAGGTTAGTAAAGGTGGTTTGGCTGATGACGGGAAGATCAAGTTTTTGGATTGTGAGTTGTTGCAGGAGTGAATGAATGAATTAATGAATGATGTTGATTGATTGTGAAGGATATATGCAACCTCCAGATGATATGTTAGTGATTTGTGAAGTGTTAGGATTACCAATTCCTTTTTCTTTTCTTTGTTTTGTTGTTTTGCCTTTTTTATATGTGATTCATCTTTTTTTTGTCTTTTGTTTATATATTTATCTCTCTTGGCTATATAGCTTCTTCTTACTACTAGTACATACATACCATATAGCTTTCTCAAAATTCATATATACTTCTTTTTAATTAACGCATACGCATTTACTCATACAAGCTWKATCTAGATTACTCSGGCTGATACGTATCATATATTTCTAAAACTCAAAATGAACGTGATATTTTAATTTACAAACCCACTGCAATTACAGCAGAAAAAACAAACCGAAACAACATGTTGTTTAACCTATACTCAATCTAATCAAAGAAATCATCATCCTCAACACCCTCTCCATCACCATTAGTATCTTTCGAATCAATATCTGCTCTTCCTTCACCACTTCCATTTCCAACACGTCTTCCACTTCCACTAGCACTACCTTCTTTTCCTTCATTCTCATCATCACCATCAACATGATGTTTCCCACGTTCTCTCTTACCACCAGCGATTCTCAAACAAAAAGCCAACCCGAACTCCAACTGATCCTTATCACGTTTCTGCGCAATCGACTTACGAATCTGTTCTTTCTTCAACTCTGTTTCTTTTGAACCCTTACTGATCTTTTCTATCTGTTTCTCATCCACACCTGCATCCGCGTTTGTCTTAGCCACCTGTGTCGGATCAGTTGGCTCTCTATACAACGAGATGTATTTTTCAGATTCAGGATAGTTGAAAATATAAAGCAAATCCAACTCAGCATGACCCAACTGTTTCTTCAACTTTTTCAACTGTTTCTTCGCCTCCTTGACCTCAACTTCTTTACTTCCATCACTATTCTTCAAATTTTCCAACTTCGTTTCTTGTTCCTTGACACTTCTCAAACTGGAGTTGTATTTTCTATACGCTTTGGTTCTTTCGAAAAATTTCACTTTTTGATAACGACCGCTCATTTTCTTCAGTTTGGCACTCAATTGAACACTCTCTAGTTCGAACTTTAATGTTTTTAATGCTCTTTCGTTTTCAATTCTCATGTCTGATGGTAAATTTGGTTTTTTCAATAGTCGGGTTATATCTCTTATCTTCTTTTTCATCTTGGAGGCAGAGCCTAACACTGCGGTGATGTCCACTGTTGATGATCTTTGTTGTTGATATTTTCCCATTTTTTTTGTGTTTTCTGGTTTCTGGTTTTTGAGGTTGGTTCAATGTTGTGTGGTTGTTTTGTTGAAGTATGGGTGGTTTGATGTGTAAATGATGGGGATGTGGTTTGTAAGTACAAGTTGAAAAAAAAAAAAATCTGGGAAAAAATATATGCGATGGCTCTGCGGCAATTTTTCTCAGTCAGAGCAGCCGGTTCGATTCGAATGAACATGGTTTCAACCTCTGTAAACTATCTTTGGGCCTTGACTAGACAATAACGTTTCATTACAATGATAGATCTATCTAGGAAAGTATAAAGGTATCAGAATGGTAAAAAAAGACGCACGTCTACAGTGTATGCAAAAAGTCTATAACCACAATTTCAGTAAACTGTAAACGACGCACATTCGAAAGCTAATCAAAGAGGATCAACTGAAACTGAAACTGAAACATATTCAATTTGGAAAAATGTAGTCTCATAGCCWTATCCTAAGCAAACATTGAGTTGTTGTATTGGTTCCTATGTGAGACTATATATATGAGGAGAAAAGATGAGATTTTTGACAAGAAGCTGTAGACTTGCTYTTGAGTTATCACTCCAGYCAATATTGGCTTGCATCAAAACGTGAACGGYCAGCTATTRTAGTCTGTAGGTAGTAAAGGGACGTTTATTTCGAACTCAGTTTTTGACATAAGCTGGAGGTGGCAATSGAACAGCTTCATATGGCGGTGGATTCTCCGTATCATCATGTATAAGTAAACCAACATCAAGTGAATTGGACGATGCAAGAGGAACATYGTTTGTAATGACCATATCGTTGTAACGTTGATTTGAATTCACTGGACTCTTCACATTTTTGTTACCTGAGAGTAGCAACACAGATTCATGAACTGGTCCAGTATTGACATTAGTGGAGCTTGTATTTCTACCTGCAACCAGCAAATTTTGTTTCTTTCTTCTTTTAATATCCAGATATACAACTATGGAAAGCATGCAAATGAAAACAACAAAAACTCCAACTCCCAGGCCTATTGCTGCATAGGCGTTTCCGTCTCGTTTTGAGATATTAACAGTTTGTTCTTTCTTTGGTTCTGATGAAAAAAATGGGTTTTGATCGGCATCCGATGGTGTTATGAGAGGTATTGGCATGGATAAGACTTGTTGTGATAAAAGTAAGCAGGTGATGAGTAATAAACCGAACATTTAGATGATGATTGTCGTTGGATATAGATTGTTGATGTGTTGTGGTTTGGCGTGAAGATCATTCTTTCATTTATGGATCAGCATCAGTACCAAATCATACAAATTGGATTTTGATGAACTTATAAATGAAGCTCATGAAGTGGTGGTCAGTAAACTCATGGCGTACGTTGTCAAAGTCATTGAGTAAACTGATAAATGATAAATCATTCGATGGTCATCGAGCTGAATTCTGAGCCACCAAAAGCTCTTTCAACATATGGTAACAGTCAAGCAACAACTGTCACAAAATTCATGGGATATGATGGAATAATTGAGCCCAAGTTGTTTGTTTTATAAAAATAAACTCGATGTTTAGCAGGCAGAGTAGTTGAAGTTTGAACTCTTTAAATGTCCTGAGTCCTGTCCCATTGCCTCGCCTTAACAACCTGGGCCTTGAATCCTGATGACTGATCACTGGTCAATGGTCAGTAGCTGGAGCCGGGTTGCGCCCTGAGTCAAATATAATTCTGCCAATGAACATYCTTGATTATCATAGAACAAGTGGCAAGTGTAATAATAGTGGTAGAGTAGAGAAATGTATCATAGTGCTATTTTTATAATGATTCTTGCCACTCACTTTTTCTTCCAAAAGTTATTGACACGCCATTTCTGCCATTTTGTTGATAGGCGGAACGTTTTCATCCATATTGCAATTTGCTAGAAGAGTTGGCATCTGAACATCTGAAAGTACATCATGATCACCTCTTTTGGCCGTTTAGTTTRTCTCAACTCATTGACCTCAGATRAAGAACGTTACACATCAAACTTCTTCTCTTGAACATCCCCAAACCCTTTTTGATTCGAAGGTTCTGTACTACTGATTGGATCGATCATGTACACCATCATTTCAAACGGCTGCGTCATGGTCTATAACAAATATAATATTTTCCACACACCCATAATTGATCACATCGATATCGGTGTCCATGAAATGAAACAAGATATCGGTTCAGCCATCCAGCTTGACATCACCAAAGCGTCCCAAATTTCAACGAACACGAGCTCTCTATAAGTCCTCTCGATGATTCTGGAATCTGAATTCAGCTACTATATGCATAAACACATGYATTAATTCCAGATCGAAGTATATTAACTGCATGCATTAAGATCATGCGATCACAAATTTTGGATTTTCCAAGCAGATTGATTAATTGACTTATGCTGATTCCTTCTCCATCTGCCTTTGTTTCGGTCATTAGTCGGTGATTGAAGTTCGGTCCGCCGAGGMAATATACATTCTCAAATATATGATGCAAGGTATATATAGACTATAGCCAGTCTATACGATCACCTTGTCTCTGTACCATATTCTGGTCTACCAATTTGCTGAAACCCCGTGTTCGGACAGTTCATCTATGCTGAAAGCTTAGCCATATATCTGACCTTTTACCAAACGCAATAACAAGTTGTTACTAGGTGGTCTGTGCCAAAAGATACAGATCRAATGATCATAAAGATAACCGTATATAAGTCAATTTCATTAACATATGGATTTTTACTGATCGAACCAATTCATTTTACTGGTGCCCCATATGATTATGGTCTCACATGTTGATAGTTTTATATGAAAGTTGAGCTCTAGCATTACGTTTGAAAGCTGTACAAGCTCTATTGGCGATGACTCTGGGACCTAAATCCATGGTTACGACTACTAATAATGAATTTGTTCAGCTAGGGTCTTATAATTAATAGTCCAGGCCTTGAATTTATAAGAATTTGTTCCATAGMTATATCATGGTCCATACACTTCCGGATYATGCGTTTTRATATTTTATAGATCTAGCTTATAAAAATGTCGATRCAGCTAGTTCCTTCCCTGGAAAATATTATCATTTCAATCACCATGATTTTTTGAACAACGATTGAATCTGGGTCAGTTTCGGAGTAATGCTTGCAAATATAGGTACGCCGTATATGCCGAGTATACCGTATATATGATCTATCCGGTCACCTCCATATAATTAATTTAACTGTATCATCAAAGTTTGCCACGTACCTTGTTGGTGAGATCCCATCTAGCTATATACCGGATAATCCATATGCTGCTCCACCTACACAGCTGGCTCTGCAGCCGTMTACTCCATCGCGTCTCGATATTCATCACATGCAGCAATGGTAAGATGTTATATACTGTATATATGGTTTGTGACGTTGCATKATCCATCGACAATTGTACCTACGCATCAACCACTATACACCATACACCTCCACCGACCAGCGGGTGAAGATCCATATATCACAAACGCGTGTGTATAGTGAAATTTCTGGCTGTATATAGCTTCTAGGTACCGGCCCGGTGACAGCAGTACGTAGTGTACTGGCTGGCTTAAGAGTCAAGAATACCAAGCTTTGCGGCTATGTATATATGGACGGAACAACTAAAAGTACCAAATAATATCACGTTAATATGAAATTATACTAATTTCGGACATGGAATTTTCGGGGAAGAAATGTGATCTGCTTTGAATATGACCCAAATTTGAATTCTGCATCACAGGGAAGCCAAGCCCTTGTGAATGCCCACTGATCTTTTAGATAACTGCGAATGAGCCTTAATTATTGCATTTAGCTCAGGTTCRGTATATGTATTTGCGTGTGCGATCTATATCCTAATTTTGATATGTCCTCAATTTGATTCATGAATTCCAACAAATTATCGTAAGATTCATATGATCTTCTTCAACTGTTCTCTAACGTAGATCAATGAACTCAATTGACTCGGGGAAATTGTCAGTTTGATATAATTCACATGCACATGTAGTTGTGATTGGGGGATATAGGGAAATTGGCACTTGATCATGTAACGTATCATATATATAGCTGTAATCTGACTAAAGACTAAACTAAAGGCATAAACTTGAGATGAGAATGTAGTGAATGAACCCTGGAGGTACAGATCAATCAGATAACTCTGAACACACCATATTTTGAGAAATTTGTTCCCCGTCCAGTATGTTCTAAATTCCTTGGCTCACTCCAAACCCCGGAATACTTTCACACATATGGCATTCTCATGCAAGGCATACAGGCAAAGAGTTTCCCAATATAGCTGTGAGGTTAAGGGTCGTTGAGCAGCAKGTCTTGTAGATGGAAGCCTGAACAGGAGATCAACGTTCAAACAGTCTGAGATCCATATCGATCTACCATCTGGGCTTCTCTTGACGGGCGGACCATTTTGAACTCAGCGGTTTGGAAGAATTAAACCATGGCAATTTGAAATCAGCCAAATGATATAAAGGGAAGCACAATCGCTTCATTGTCACTTGTATAGGTGGAAAATCTTCTGGGGTAGAAAACCACATATAGCACATCATTCTAATACCAACATGTTCTTTGGACTAAGTCAACTCCATTTGCTCACTTTATTGCTTTTCTCAACAACAATCAGTGCCAGAAAACCATGGCAAACTGAACTGTATCTACCAGGTGGTGGCTATTACATCTTCTCTTGCCAACATGGAATGGCAGAGTATGCCTTTGACTATAACTCAACTGTTTTCGATGATGGTGCTTATATCGCAGAAGGAATCACAATCACACAGTATGCAACAATTTGTTTATATCCACCAGCAACAGGCAGTCTTCTGTTATGCATTGACGACATGATTGACCATAATGAACATAAACGGGATATCATTTACTACACTTTGAAAGACAAATGCAACAAGTATGCTCTTGCTAATGAGACAGTTGATGATTTCAAAGCAGCTTACTCAAATGCCACAAAATACCAAATCGATCCTTCGTCAATTGCCAACTTCAGTGAACCAATCTATTCTCCAACTTATCCAAACATGACATATGCGGAAGCATATAAGCAAGATTGTCTCCTTTTGTACACAAATTTTGACGATTCAACTTATTATGCTGCTGGTTTGTGTGTTTACTTCGGTGTTGTCATGTTGTTGGGTACCATCTTCAACTTCCTTACCAAAGTCGGGTTTATCCAAAAATTGAATCATCCAATCATCAACAAAATCAGATCATATATCACAATTCCAACTATGTTCCCCAAAGGAAGAAATGCACAACCCATGGGCGGTTTGAAAGTTTTCACTGGTCTATTTCCAGATAGAGTTGATTCATTGATTTGCTTAGGCTTCACAATCGTTCACATTGTTTTCTGGGCCATTCCAAATTATCACGGAGCATCTGCAAACATTCAATGGAAAGACAGTGATTCACAAGTGAGACAGTTGTTAGGTAACGAGACTGGTATTTTAGCATTTGCTGAAGTTACATTACTTGTGCTTTTTGCAGGTAGAAACAACATTCTAACATTCATCACTGGGTTCAAATACACTAGCTTCATCCATTTTCATAAACTTGTGTCCCGTTTCATGATCCTTGATGCCATCATTCATAGTGTTTGTTTCACCATACTGGACAGAGCTTATTGGTCAGCAGAAATAGCAGAGGAGTGGTTCGCCTGTGGTATTGCAGCCACCACAATTGCTGGTAGTCTATGGTTATTTTCTTTTCATCCATTCAGATCGCATTGCTATGAAATCTTCCTTTATAGTCACATTGTCATGGTTGCTGCATTTTTGGCCATGTGCTGGTATCACATGAAAGATGATGGATGGTGTGAGTGGATTATTGCAGCTTGTGCAATCTGGGGTTGTGACAGAATTCTCAGGGTCATCAGAATGGTCTCATTTGGATATCGTAAGGCTCATCTAACAATTGTTAATGAGGAAACTTTCAAAGTTTCAGTTAGAAGACCAAAGACATTCAACAGTGCACCAGGTCAATATGGGTTTGTTTATTTTGCAGATGCCTGGTTGTGGTTTCAAAGCCATCCCTTCAGTATCTATAATGATGGTGAGAATTTAACCCTGTATATCAAAGTCAAGAAGGGAATCACACAGAGATTGTATAAGAAGTTGGTTGCTGCAGGTGGTGAAATGACTAATGGGATTTGCATTGAAGGTCCATATGGTGAAGCTTCTCCTGTTGGAAAGTACAACAATGCACTTTTGTTAACTGCTGGTTCAGGTGTTCCTGGTATCATTAATCATGCAATGAAATTAGCTTCAAGAGAAAAACCACAAAACATCAAATTTATCTGGATTCAAAAACATTTCAAAGACTTAAACTGCTATTTTGATGAATGTCTAAACAGCTTACAGAACAGTAGGGTGATCATTGATATTTATCTTACAAGAGAAGAATCCTTGGAAGKTGCTAATTTGGCAAGTGGTGTTTCGGGAGATTCAACTGGTTCGTCCGATGAAGCTTCATTATCTAAGAAAGAAAAGGGTGTTACCAAAACTCATGACACTTCTACACTTCCAAGTTTCATTAATTTCAAACTTGGTAGACCAGATATGGAAGAATTGATCAAGAAGGAGGTTGAAGGCTTTGGTGGTGGTTCTGTTGGTATTGTTGCTTGTGGTCCTCCAATCATGATGGATCGCTTGAGACATGCTGTTTCAAAAGAAGTTTCGTCTTATACTGCTGGCAGAATTGACTATTTTGATGAATTTCAAACTTGGTAAGCATGTACATTGTGTATCTTATATCGTTTTCGTTAAATAAATTAATAGTGTTTTTTRATATGGATTTAGAAAAATGAATTTGGATCTTCGATGAATATATTTGGTGAGCCGGCCTGTTGAGGAGTTTAGCTTTTGCTGGTGCACAGAGGTCTTAAATACAATCAGCCTCACGTGAACCATGCGGCCATGTGATCGTTATCAGTACATTGGCACGTGACAAAATGTGATTGCTCCTTTCAACAATTTTTCAAATGGCCATTTTAGGTTTTCTCAAAACCACCTTGATTGCCTAGATCCATAGCAACACACAGTTGTCCAAGATACCGAAGCTGTTATAGACCTGTCTCAACTACCTAATTCGTATGGAAACSGTACCTGCCAGCAGAAATTGATTTTGCCGAGATAGACCTAGCTATATGTGCATATCAGTTTCAATTCAGTTTATTCAGGTGTCATTAAGAATTAACGCAAATGAGAACAAAAGGGTGTTAAAGGGATCGTTCTTTCAATATTGTGAACTAATGAGCATTGACGGGTTTCGATTGCAGACTAGAACGAGTTCTTTAATGAAAGGTACGTTAAAGTGCACATATATGGTAGGTAGACGGACGTAAGTGAAATTGATCATGAGAGCTAGCCAGAGCTACAGGTAAGTAATTAGTTAATTAKCACACACAACTTCTTAAATTCTGTTGAGTTGTTGATTTATGTGATACAGACAGGAATATAGAATCTCTAGATCAATCATTGGTGAAACAGGAAGTATTAATCAAATCACATATATGGTTGAAAAATACAGATATGCTACAAGCCTACAACTCGCACGCGTCAATTAATTTTTGTTTCCTCACTGACGCGTATTATCTCTCCAGATTTGAATCTAAGACAAATTATATTCAATTTTCAAGCAAATCATACATGCAAAATGTACATGTGYTTGAAGGAGGTAAAAACACAACTGACAAYATTGATACAAAATTAATGCAACCCAATGTATGTCAAATCACAGGGGTACAGCCACCTAGTATGTACGTTAAATACAACCAATYTCAAATTACGTACGATTTACCCCTTTCACACAACTCGTCCTGGTGGAGGAGAATGCGCTGGAAAGTGGGGGAGGATAATGAGTCTAGATACCGGATCGAGATCCATGAACTATAACTACTACACAATAATGAAATCTGTTGATGGTTAAAAAAAACATGACCTCAAGTGAGTCATGAATCATCATGATATCTAGGGAGTCAGGACTACAATCAAAGTAAATCTTGAGGTTGTACGATGATTCAGATTCGTTCAGATTAATCAACCCCCTTAACAAATCTTCAAAAATTGGCTGTGTAGTCGTAGTCGGGTCGATTCAAAATCAGCTCTATACGTCGTAYTACACTACTTAGCTGAAAATTAAATGTAGAGGGGGATTTTCTTGACTCCCAATAAGATCCCAATTTGGCAACATTCATGTTTCATTTTTCCTTGAGGAGTTCGTGCACATACCCCCTGAACATTTGAATGATTAACTTTTGGTTAATCTACTACTAACTAGGACGTACTTTTAAAGAGTCTTATTAACATGTATCTTTCAACCGTGTTTTTTGATGATTTGGAAACCAAGTTGATGTTAAGGGTTATATTATCGGGTATGATGAGACTCTCTATATAACGTGATTTCTTGGTGTAGGTAACAGCTCCAGCTAGGTATATAGCCTTTCATTTATACGTGACATTGGAAATATATACTTGAACGGCAACTTGCTCGGGAAATGAATGAGGAAGGGTTTAAAGAAATAAGAAGAAGAAACATTCTATATGAAAATTTTGAACCCGCCCGAGCAGTCGTCTTCTTTTCTTCTATATAGATATGTAGAGAGGGCTATCCAGGCAGTGCAGGCCGTGGCCCGTGGGTGAGCGGGCGCAAAAAAAGCAATTCGAAGCGCAGAATCTTGCTTACAAGAAACTTGAAAGAAGGGCAACTCAAGAGGATGGAATTTTTTAACGGCCTGTTTACATTTTTTTTGAAACTACCATGAGATGATTTGTGACTAATTCAGTTAAATTGCGTTGATTTTTTAAACGAGTTCAGATCTGAGCTATTTAAATTGAATCTGAATCTGTGAAYTTTYAAATTAAGTTATGAAAGTGTGGAGTAAATACAATATTAACAACTCTTGTGATACGATACGATACGATCCTGTACGTGGTAACAAACAGAACACAAATTGGGCCCGCTAGATGTCTGCAAATGGCGAGTAAACCCGGYGGACAGGACATCCGACAGGCAGGCCATTGATGATTGAGTTGAGGCCGACTGGCGTATTGTTTYGCGTGATATTATAATAAGAAGATCTTGTCACATGGTGCCATCCAYGTAGAGTATCGAGTACAGGTGTGGAAAAAAGAAAAGCAAATTGTCTTTCAACACTTGGAAAGATAAATATAAGATTTCTGGTTTCATATAAATCTACCTCTATTCCCTCAAACTCTACCAAATGGTTGTCCACGACTTATTTTCCAGATGTTCCAGATTATGATTTCTGTTTTCCAACTGTAACAATTCCTCTCAGTATCATCCATCATTGCACATTATAACCATCAACTTCCCTCCCCACCACCACCACAATGCTTCAACTTCAACAAGACTCATCATCATCATCCAACAACTTGTCATATTCAAACAACACCAGAACACTACAGAAACTACAACAGATGCAAACTCTCTCTTCCAACATGACTCTAGCTTCCCGTAACTCTAGTGTTTACTTCTACACCGAAGACTTCCAAAATGAAATCGACCTTACGAAAGACTCATTCACACAAGCATTAATGATCGTTCAAGACTTACCTTTAGAAATAGTGATATCGATCTATGAAAAAGCATTCACTTTGCATCCTGAAATGGACATGCATAAGTTGATCTCAATGATGGGATTGGACAGCGTCACTGACTATATCATCGGATGGTGGTTGAAACATGGTTACTCTGTTTCTCTGGATCAACATAATGTCCATTTGTTCATGCTTGATCATAGAAGTTATGATTTCAGTTATGGGTCCAGCTATATCTGCAAACTGTTTGAATTTTTACAGAAGAACAAGACACAATTGGGTGGATTGGAATTGTTTCGTGTGTTGCCTAAACATGAAGAATACTTCTACTTTGATTTGATGAAGTCTGATCAATTCAATTATGAATTGTTCTCTAGTGAAAGCTCTAAGTTTACAAATAACGTCGCTAAAGAACATGAGAAGGTGTTTGTTATGAAGAATAAGCCAGATACTGAATTGAACAAAGACAGCATCATTGATTGTTTCATGGTTCCTGATAAACTCAACCACTTGTCACTCCGTGATAGAGGTCACGTTTACAACATTTCATTTGAATTTTATCCATTAGAAACGATATCAAACAACTGGTCAAACAACGAACTCAAAGTCCACTTGAACACATACAGAAGCAATTTCGGTAATTTTACAACTGGTGTTGAATTCGATTTCACTAGATTTGATTTCACGAATTTGAAATCCATCTCAATCACTGCACATGCTCCAGCAACTATCAAATTAATTGATGTTCCTTCAACGTTATTGAATTTCAATGTTCCTCAGAATACAAGGTTGGAAGTGCCTGAACAAAGTTCAAATTTGTCAAAATGTGGGTTGTTGAATTYTAGTCAGGTCTGTGTTCCAGGCTCCAACTGATCAGTGATATAATGATGATCAACCACCAACATATACCGGCCCATGTACTTATTCCTCAACAGGGCGCTGTACTTTCTCTCTCCATTATTACATGGTCCATATGCCCACCCACAGCCAAAATTCACTTTATAAAGTTTGCTTTGAATTTCCATTTATTCATTCAATCACAACAAACCAACATATATACTCAAAACTCAAAGCTCACCCCATGATAATTCACAAACTATAGATAAATCCCTCAATTCCAACACTTACATTTTACCGGTTTCAACTTTCCATCCATAAAGTGGGCACCTCAGCTCTTCTTAACACATATATAACAACGTACGTACCAGCATTTTCCAGTGTTCCATTGATGCCGGCCACCACCACTACATCCGCATATACTAAACTAAACCCATGTCCCGGCTCTCATGACTCATCCATGCAATTCTCTTTTGCGCTCTCTTGTCTTGCCTTTGAGCCATGAATTCATGCCACCAAAATTTTATACATCGCCYCACTACTGTCTTATCTTTA
Source organism: Ambrosiozyma monospora (assembly GCA_001599995.1). Classification (NCBI taxonomy): domain Eukaryota; kingdom Fungi; phylum Ascomycota; class Pichiomycetes; order Pichiales; family Pichiaceae; genus Ambrosiozyma; species Ambrosiozyma monospora. The sequence goes on along the minus strand of BCIP01000046.1, from coordinate 125,629 downwards.
TCATCTCTGTACTACTATACCATTCTGTTTCTTATCTTCTTCTTGTTTTTTTTTTACGTTTGCATCGATCTGCATATAATTTGTATTTCACTTCCACTACTATATATAATTCTTTCTTGTCTCTAATATAATGACCAAAAATCTAATGAGATTACATTTCCCAAGTCACCTGCCAGCTCAAGCTTCCCCTCATCCTCATCTCCCGGCCTCCCCATGTCAGGATCATCAAAGTAAATATTCGTTTTGGGGATCCCTTGTGGCTCAACAATTCATCGTGTGGCCATAGGCCGGCCATACTTATAAGACAGGCTGAATTGAAGAACTGAGCTAACTAAACCCTGGATTGGTCAAGCCACATGTGGCCGTAACTAGGATRAATCACACGTTAATTTTTTGGTGGTGGTATTCCCCTCATCAATTTCAGTTTTCGGAAGGTTACCCAATCCAGGAACCAGACTCGACTCGACCAGGGAATATCAATACACAAAARGATCAAATTATTTGACCTGACAGGCGAGATTTTTTTTAATTTTGGTGCTACAGTCGGGTCGAACCGTTCTTATATAGCTCTCCTCACACTAACAGAAAAACTTGCCGACTTGACCGGTCGGTCACCGCAGTCATCAGTAAGCTTAAATATCACACCATGTTTCATCCATCCATGGGTTAATGGACTTCCTCCTATATAATTTCAAAACATGAGCTATACTAGTAGTYTGTTTATCTGGTTATCATTTGCTGTATTTCAATGGCCAGTGTTTAGAAACACAGCAGCGCTGAAGTGTTAGCAGCTAGGACAACCCCTCAAAATCTCGCTTATAAAAGTAGCTATAGGTAAATTCCACGCGTAGGCTTAGTGTATATATAGTAAGATGGATGTTTTGGTTTGCACCGTCCGGTATTTGATGTACTAGCTTTCTACTTAGTTGATTATCACCGAGCCATTTTTTTCAAAAATTTGGGGCTTTGTTTAAGGCGGGAGGCTCATGGCATGATGTTATATATGGTGTATACATATGTTGATGGTTAAGATAATAGGTGGGTGGTGGGGGTTATGGTGGGGTGCCTTTTTAAGTCGATTTGAATGTTTAGGGTGTTCGTATATGGTTTATGACAAGTTATATGTGTGGCGAGGGATATTATAGATGAAAGTGATCTATCATTAAGTTAAAGAGTAATGGTCGGTGATTACCTAGCCATCAAGCAATAGATATAATTAAAATTTACGATGATGAACATGAGTACTGTAGATAAACGGAAAAAAAGCAGACATATAAAGGCTCAAAATATCTAGATATACCGGTGAAAAATTACTATGGTGCTTCCAAGTTCCRGCTGTTGTGTTGCGGTCAACTAAAACTTGGTATCTTCAGTTCTGATGATCAATTTCTGCAAACTAACCTTATTATCCTTGGACAATTCAAACGCCTCTTCAACAGAGTCCAAACCATCAGGTAAAACTTTCAATGGGGCATGTTCGATGGTACCATCTAAAACATATTTCTGGATCTCTTTCCAGAAAGCCAAGTGAGAAGCAGCTATCTCAGGACTAGATGGAATGGTTCGATCACCAACACGGATATCTTCACCTCTTGCTAAATAAGCCAATGAGTGAGTCACTTTCACGTTATCTCTTGGCTTTTCAATGGCTTCTTCAGCTAATGCTAGCAAGTTTTCCAAAATGGCAGGCTGAGTTGAGCTCAATGCTTGATAGGCTTGATTAATTGTGGAGTGACTAGAAACTGTATCGTAACCAAACACTAAGTTCTCACCACCGACTTTTTGGATCTCTTCCACGACATTAGGATCTTTGTAATCAAAAGTATAGTCAGCACCAGCATGTTTCAAAATCTTATGATGTCTTGAAGAAGCAACGGTCAAAACAGTCAACCCAAACACTTTCTTCGCAACCTGAATAGCTAAAAACCCAGTAGCAGTAGCACCACCCCAGATCAAAATCTTCTTATCCTTTTGCACAGACTTATCAAACGACAATTTCAAACTATCGTAGAAAGAAAGACCAACGGTAACGAGCCCCAAAGTGACACTCGACGCACCTTCAAAAGAAGTGATTGGTCCAGCAACTACATCGTCTCTTTTATCAGAAACCAGTTTCTTGCCATAATTGATAGACAACCAGGGGTCAACGATAACGTATTCTTGGAACAACCCACCATTTGGATCCTCGACATTACCACCGTGCTTGAATGATGAAACATGATCACCGATTTGAAAACCGGACACTTCTAATCCTAGTGCAACTACTTCACCTGAAGCATCTGTTCCTAACACGATACCTGGTTTGATCTTCCAGCGTAATACACGTTTCCAGTCAGTTGGGTTGATTGCGTTGGCTTTCACTTTGATTAGAATCTCAGTTGGGCCAGGTTGTGGAACAATGGCGTTTTTCACTTTCTTGGTGAATGGTTGGCCTGGTGTGTAGTCTGTGGTTTGTAGAGCTCTTTGGGTTTTTGGGATTGATGTAGACATGGCTTGTTGGATTGTTTGGATGCAATTGAATGTTATGTTTTTGTTGATGATGTTGTAGATGGTGGAGCTTGAGTTGAGTTAAGTTGGCTCGATCCAGTTGCCGAAATTGAGGAAACAAAGGGATATTTATAACCAACAGAAAACAGTTATCATTCTTTCAGCCATAGTTGTTAGTTTGTCTTTAGGGATTCGGTCTTGATATCTGTGATAACCCAGAGATAAGCTAAGATGACAAATTCATGTATTTGTCAGCTTGATACTCTTGCATCTTCCATAAGTTTCAAAACAACACGCGAGTGATCTGCTCATTTCCAAAAGCTCCAAAGTAGTTGCTTGTTGATGGMGGATGGAACCGAAAGGAATTGAATTGAATTGAATCACTGATATGCACTATGGCTCAACTATGGCGTTGGCTTTCATCTGTTCATTAGTTCCTTCAAATTGAAACACATTTGACATACCTGCAATGAATACTATCAACAGTTTGTACACATCATCACCTCCAACAATAACAGGAACCATCAATGAGTGAATCTTCTTCAATCCCAGCAACACAAACAGCCTTACAAGTTACTGGTTCCACGGACCCATTATTGAAGTACGCAAAGAATGCAATTGTTCCAAAACCTGGACCAAATGATATACTATTAAGAGTTAAAGCCAATGCAATCAACCCTGCAGACTGGAAACGTATTTCATCTGGCAAATTCCCATCAAATGTTGTCCCAGGAGCCGATGCATCAGGTGAAGTCGTTGCAATTGGATCAAAAGTTAAAGGCTTTCAGATTGGTGATCATATATCCTCATTTAAAAGCGGTGGTCATACCGTGGAGAACRGAGGTGSATTTCAAGAATATACTCTAATTGATCCATACCTATCCATAAACTATGGAAAACGTTTGATGTGTGATTTGGAAAATTATGTGGTCACTGCTGGTCCAGTTACTACTTTTGAAGGTGCCGCTAGTGTTCCCACTGGCCTAGTCACCGTTGGCCTTTCATTTTATCATAATTTGCAAYTGTCATTTGATAAGTCTCAGCAAAAGGATAAGAAGATTGTGATTTGGGGTGGTGCTACTGCTACTGGGTTTTTGGGTGTTCAAGTTGCTAAGAAAGTTTTCGGATTGACTGTTTTAGCTGTTGCTTCATCGAAAAATCACAAAACTTTGAAAAAAGCTGGTGCTGACTACACATTTGATTATCACGACCCTAATGTTGTACAAGAGATACAGAAGGTTGGTGGTGAGAACTTGGTGTTTGGTTATGATACAGTTGCCAATCATTCAACAATCAATCAACTATAYCGTGCGTTGTCTTCAACCAAGCCGGTTATTTTAGAAAATTTGTTAGGTCTAACAGAGGATATCATAGAAGAGCCAAGGGATAACGTGAAASTCACTTACTCTTTGGGATCTCTAGCGAGAGGTGATCTACTTGTGGGAGGCCAAACAATTCCTTCGAGTCCTGAGTTCCAGGCTTCTCATTTAGCTTTCTGGAAAGAGATTCAAAAGTATATTATTGATGGTACCATTGAACATGCTCCTTTATGGGTGTTACCGAATGGATTAGGCTCAATTGAGGAGGCTTTACACTTGTCGAAGAATAACAAGGTGAGTTTGCAAAAATTGGTGATAAGAACAGATGATACCAAGYTTTAATTGGTTTTGATGGAAGTGATCCGGATCATATATCCGGATATTAAACCTTTAGTTGGTAGTTTTTTTAGTTTTATATGTCTTTTTGAATCAATCATACCCTCAATTTATGTTATAGTTTATCGTTMATTGAATAACTTTACACTGTCGAGAGCTATATAGGATTATCTCATTTACTGAAATATATGCATTATATAGGAATAAAATTAATCATTAGTGGCCATGTTTCGAAAATAAATAAAAAATTATTAGGGTATATGTTCAATGTTCTGGAAGCAATGAAGAAATGTAAAAATAGTTCAATTAAATCGAATTAGATTTTTGAGGGTATCCAAACCATGGATAATCAGCATTGCAAAATATCTCAATCTGTGTTCTTACTTTCCATGTAAGATTCTCTGAACTCAGATATGTACTTTTCCTTTAATTCCAAATTAGTTTCTTGGTAGTACAAGTACTGGTAAAGCATTAGATTCAATTTAGCAGGAGCACGAAGATAGAAGATCTCACGAATTCTTTCATATTTAATGAAGTCTGAAAGAGGTTTCGGAGGATTGCGTCTAGCATCAATTGGATGATTTTTTGGTGGGTGACGAATAYCACAAGAATCACATACAGGACCCCATAACAACTTTTTGGCTTTTGCTCCTGAAGGGGCTCGAGTAATCCATTTCCCAATGCGTGGAGCTACGTTGTGTTCAGGGTGATGGCGTTTTCTTTGCTCAACGGGTGCAGGTGATGATTGACGTTTCTTGTTGTGGTTGTTATCGATGTTCTTGTTGTCGTCGTCACCGTCATGTTCATCACGGTTGTCATTCTCACTTTCCTTATTGGTACTTGTAACAGGTGGGTAAGCAAACGAAATGTGACCCACGGGACCCCCGGTATATGTTCTTGGAATACCTTGGGAAAATCATATAACTCTGCTTGTTCCGGTGTAAGTTTTCGTGCTTCTTCCAGTATTATAATCCAATTAATCACTTTCTGTTTCTCCATGCAGCAATATAAAKCCAGTTTCATTTTCTCTTTGCCATCTTTGTCTTTCATCTTTTGCAAAAAATTGTGAAAAAGCAATAATTCGAAAGCTGTCTTAAATTTATCTGGGTGAGTTTCATCATCGAAGGCTCCAATTCTCTTTTCTGAAATCTTTATCTTCTCTAATGCCTCAAAATAATTTTTCGAGATGGGTATCAGCATAGCGTCCAAATACTCTCTCAAAATGGTAGGTTCCCCTGGATCGTCCTCAAAACCTGTGATCWTACGAGCCAAAACTGAAGGGCGTTCTAGATATGAGTCCTTTTCACTATCAGACTCAGGAAACTCCAAACCAGCACRATAATTCAAAACATTCAACATGAATTGAGCAAGTTCCTTAGAAAGCAACTCTAGAGCGTACAACTTATGCGAACTTTTGTTTTCAGGAACACACTCAAATTTATCCAAGTTCCATGGTGCAGGTTTTTCAGATAACAAAAGATTGACGGTATGATATGCATTCGATGATTTAGTTGAAAATGTGTTCCGCCAGTTTAGGAACAGCATGTTAACGGTAACATCTGGTTGATCAGCTTCATAGATGAAATAATGTTTCTGGTCTGATTTGCTGGCTTCAACATCCCGTTTCAAAATAGAGATGATACCTTTGGCCCAAAATGTGGCGTTGTATTTGTCCTGTTCAGTAATTTCCTCTGAGGAGTTAGAGCCTTTGATTTGTGGTGATGTGTGCTCTTCTTTTTTTGGAACTAGTAATTTTGATAACACTGGAGATGAAGATGTAGGTTTCGAATCGATGAGTGGAGTTGGATTGGAAGTTGCAATAGCATTTGAAGAATTTGTACCAGGTGAATCGTTTTGAGACGAGTTTGGAAACATGTCATCATRACGACGTAAGAAATCACGCATCATTTCAAGAATTTCATTCAGCTCTTCACGAGTTGGATATTTGTCATTTGGTAGTTGTTCTGGTGTTCTTTGATTTGAAATAGAAGTAGACTGGGCCGGCCTTAGTTGGAGTGCTTGACTAGTGTTCGTTTGAGCTTCATCTGTTTCAACATTGGATGAAAAAGTGACATGACTCTCTGATTTGAATGATGGTTGTTCTTCTTGTTCCGATATATTGGAATTGTCGGGTTCTGACATCTTTCAACGGGTATCACTGTTACACTTCATTTACATGGTCCTTAGTACGCTGCCTTTGGCTTTTGCATGAATTGCACATGTGATAAGTTCTCGGGAACACAAGCTAAAATTGATTATGAAATTACTAAATTTTCGTCACGTCGATTTGCGTCGATTATATATTAACGAAGGAATTCTACATGCCACAAGTTTGTTTATCACAAAGCAAGCCGAAAAAAGTGGTAAACCTGGTATTTTCATATATATACAACATTATCTCATTCAACAGTATATAAGTTATAACCAGTCACAAAAGTATATAAATAAAGATCTCTTAGAATTGATATTAATTCATGATCAAGATTCAAATTTGCCAAGGTATGTTCTTCTGAGTTCTTCGTTAGTTTCATCATGGAGCAAGTAATCATAAAGCATATTACTCAAACGGTCAGTTCCATGACGGTAGAAAACTTCACAAATCTGATCGTTTTCAATGAAAYGTTTAAGAGGAGTAAACGGTTCACGACGAGTATCAATTGGGTGGCGTCTTTTACTATGACGAATAGAGCAAAACTCACACATTGATCCTTTTGATAAATTTCTAACTCTTTCAGAAGGGGTATCGGTAATCCAGCCTCCACGACGACGACGAGGGGGGTCTCTGTCCTCATCAAGATGATGGCGCTTTCTGTGACCATTGGAGTTGGGTGTTTCAGCTTCATATTGATGTTTCCTATTGTCGTAATCGTTTTCTCCACTTGTAAACTGCTGTGAGGTGGATATCTCTTCGACTACGGAACCTCCATTATATGGTTGTTCTATAGGGTGGTCATCCAAAAATTTAGGCGATGGTGTTGGTGTTGTCTCTTCACCTTCATACCGTTCAATTTCCAGTTCAGTTTGCTCGGGTGTAAGGTTTTTCACTTCTTCAAATATCTCTTCCCATTTGATAGTCTTGTATTTCCACATGGAACGATACAGAGCTAACTTTGTCTTTTCTTTGCCTTCTTTGTTTATCATCAAATACGATATGTGGTGAATACGGTAAATAGAAGAAGCGGTTTTAAACTTATCTGAAAGAGTTGCGTGGTTCAATGAATAAATTCGTCCGTTCACAGAGAGCATTGCACCTGCATATTTTGAAGCATCAGTATATCTTGAAAAGGACACTGAGTTTAAATAATCTCTYAAAATTGTAGGTTTTTTGGATTCATCGAGTTTCAATATAATTTGGACCAGAATTGAGGGATGATCGAGATTTGAGTCTCCATCTGAAGATTCTGGGAGATCCAGACAATTCTCATATTTCAAATTCTTCAACATGAAATTGGAAAGCTCCTTTGAGAGWAATTGGAGTGCATATAGTTTGACTGATCTTTTGTTATGGAAATCATAATATGATGAACACTTGAACTGATCCAAATTATGTGGTCCAATCTTCTCGGATAATAAGAGCCTGATATTATTGAGTACGTCCTCATTACCTAAACATTTTGCCCACCTTGAGTATAATAGTTCGACTGCAACTTTGGGTTGCTC
>BCIP01000046.1:57770-108237 GCA_001599995.1 Ambrosiozyma monospora | reverse complement strand
AACCACAAAAACAAACGTCAGCTACAGGATTCGAACCTGTGCGGGCATAGCCCAAAAGATTTCAAGTCTTTCTCCTTAACCGCTCGGACAAACTGACYAWAACAYAAKGTTSTKTTAATTTGTCTCACTTCTTCCCTTAGATAACAATTTTTGGCCGCCAGAATTTTTTTTCTCTGTTCTTTTACCCCATATATCAGGCCCCCAACTATTGAGTTTTGTTATATARGTACATTGTGGGATTACCTCGTATGATATATCCATGCATTGAAAATTCATGATGAATAATTATACTTTTAATGCGGTGAACCGTGAAAGGATTTAATTTTATATTATCAGCCAGAGTTAAATTCGTTAATTCAAAAGAAATATGTCAGTTTCTTATATGTTATATACATGCATGAGTGCAGTGAATAATTTATTTTTTATCTATAGCTGACGTAGCAATCCTGAAAAAACTATATATAGACTCCGATTCTCGAATTAATCAAGTTAAAAAGAATTCGATCTCCTAACAGAATATCAATTCAGAAATGGACAGGTTAGAACTTCGATCCGCGGCCATTTCAATTTTTTAAAAATTCTGTTCATTTTATCCTTTAATTTGAAATTTGAATTGAAATTGAAACAATACAAGTAGTCTAGAGAAACAATTTACAAAATTGAAGCAAAAAAAAAAGTCAAAACCTAAACAATTGAAAAATTCAAAACAATAATATTGGGTAAYTGAAAGAAGGAATTGACGAAAATGGAATTGGCTCAAAAAGAACATGAAATAAAATTCAAAAGCTGAAATTAACCATGCATGCATTTTTTCCTTGATCTGYTTATTAAGAGAACATGACTATTGTGTTTGTAATTCCCCTGAGCTATATATCACTAATTAGAATCTAGATTAATAAAAAAGGTAGAAAGGAAAATTTTTGAAATGGGAGTCGAGGGAAACAAATAGTATGATGAATATATAAGGAAAGAAAAATAAAAGAGACAAGGGCGGGAAAGAAAAATGACAAGCTTAAGCAAAGCTGTAGGAATTAAAGTTGGATAAAAAAGAAAATTAATCAAATTAAAAGAAACAGCTTATAGGTATTAAGACTCAAGAGGAAGTTGGGGAGTGAGAATGTTAAGTAAAATTGGGTAAATACTAAAGAGGTGTCTGACGAGAAAGTGAGMGCAGAGAGGTTCATTAAGAGAGGAAAAAAAATAGTTTCGAGGAAAAAAAAAAGACAGATGTGTTTAAGTCAAAATGATCGGTGGGTGCAATGACATAACAAAAACTCTTTTTTTTTTTTTTACCAAAAAGTAAGAGAGCTTATATTAATTTGGATTTGAAAAATGTTAATTAAGATTTAACGTATATGCATATACACTGAAGGGGATTAAATTTAAGAAGATTATAAATTGTACCTCTATAAGACAAAAGGTATTGATTAGTTATATTATGCCAGCTCAATATATTATATTTAGTCAAATTCAACATCTTTATTGAAATTTTACTTATAAGCCAGATCGTAAATTCACATAATTTTGATCCAAGCTCCTWTGCAATTGCACTTCTCCATATCTCATTAAAATTGTCAACTCTGAGCAAATATTTCTACCAGATGCCAATCATGATATAAGATAGTAGGAATATTATTTCATCTATTCTAAAACATATATACCTGGATCGATATCTCTAAATATATCTCCTTTAAATATCTAATTATACCAAACAACTTCGTTGGAATTCATTGATTTAATTTATAAAATTTACAATTAATATAAGACATTCCATTAGGTTAAAAAAATATATATAGAGGTCGTATAAAGATAATCTCTTCAGCTCCTAGAAGCTGTTATATACATATACCTACCTATATAAGTGCAGGACCCGCTGCTTGTTTAAACTTTAAATATTAATAAATTTGTAAGTTTTATAGGTAAAAAAAAAATCCCGACCCATGTGCACACGCGTGTGTCAAAAAAAAATTATCTAGTGGGGCAGCCAGCTGCCAGCTATACTTTTCATTAAGAATTTATGGTCGATATGTATAAGTGGGTCTTCTGACGGTGTTTATGGTATTACTTCAAAATATCATATTTGACGTGGCGTCCATCCACATGAAAAAAATGATCACTAAGAAAATCATCATTGACGTGTGGCGTCCATCCACGTTAAAAACTGGACACTGACATAGTGCTCCCTTGGCACTTTAAACTTGACATACGGGTGGTGTTTTAGTAAGGTTTTCATCATCCAAAATTGACGGTCCAGCTGGATTGACGTTTGAAAAACCGAAGGTGGTTTTGATTTATATACAATAGTTCATATATTGAAATTTATAATATYTAATACAGATTGAACTTATAGGTTAAAAAAAAATAAGGTCTCGAGTCTGCTATATATCTTGTTTTCTATCTTGATTTTTAATTCTCCATTTATATTTCCAAAAAATGCATGTGTTCAAAATCATAATATCACAACTCCCAGGTTTAATGCTTGATACTCAAGCAAGTGTTTCTCAATTCGGAATCGGTTCTGATCTCATAGGAATAACAGGTAGGTTACATCACCTTATTGGAAAGAACCCAAATTTAGATTATTTAATCTCAAATTAGCATTAGAAAAAGWTAGTTTAATGATCAAAATGTGTTCAATGAGATCGATTTACTTTGATTGACTAGTCCTGTTCATAAAGTCAAGATCAATTAATTACGTTAAAAAATTATCGTTAGTTGGTAAAGCCATGGTCAAAGAAGTGAATATTCCTTATGGTTTTTAGTTCATTATCAAAATAAATTCCTATTTTCAATATTGAAAAGTCGATCAAGAGCTGAATGACGATCAAGCTCCCTGAATTACCAAAATATTTAGCTAGGTCATTTTTCTTTATACGGAGGTGGAAAGCTCATGCTCGATAAAAATTACAAATTTATCACTTTAAGTTATTCCCACAATATTCACAATCCACAGGTACCAAAATATGATGTACTACTAAAGATCAAACTGRTTTAATTCTTTTTCAAAATTGGATCAATTTGAGAATATTGTTTTAGGGGGAATTTGGTTGATAAAGAAAATGCAATTCAATGCTTGGCCGCACGCATCCATATGCTAAAAGTTCAAATTGTCCATATTATATATTATTTAATTTTGAATATCACTATTAAATGAAAATGACAGAATTTTTGTTTCAAATTAAAAATTAAACCACCATTATAATTAAGTTTTCGAACAAATGGCTCTTTAAAAATTGAAATGCACCCACCATTCGAATAAAAGATCGAAGAACGCGCGGCTCACGGACCATGTCCAAACTCCAAACTCCACGGTCTCGATGAAAAATATTTATCCACATGTGATCTTAAAACCCAAATTCATCAATGATTCAAAATCCCCACAAAACCACAAACCCAAACCTCATGGAAACATMAATGATTATAACATCAGAAACAACAAACAATTAAACATGGTTGTCCCCTTCAAAAAATTATCAAGCCATAGACAATCGGTACTTTTGGTGTATCGTACCTTGATACGAAACACTATCCATTTACCTTCACAACGATTACAACAGTTTTATTCAGTTTTAAACCTAAATACGATAAATCCACCATTGGTATCGTCATCAATACCGCAAGCAACAATGGCTATAGGTACACAATCTGAGGCAAATTCAGAGACAGAACCTGTGCCGCAGACACCGATATCAAAGATAGGACAGACAACACTTCTGACAAACCAACGACAAAGACGGAGACATTTATCGAATTTGAATAAGGACCCAGAAAATTTAAATGATCAGATTCAGCTGTTACTATTAAACAAAATACGAAAAACTTTCAGAACGTTCAAAGATTTAAACGATGGTTTGAAATGTCAGATGAAATTAAATGATGCCATTTCATTAAATTCAATGATTGTTGACTTATATGATGATAAAGTTGAGATAGATGATGATTCAAAAGCACTGCTTGTGCGATTACTGGGAAAATTAAAATTCACAATTAATGGAAACGAAATCAAGAACCCAGAAGAGAAAGAAAACGAAAAGACTGGGACAGAACAGGAAGATGAACAATTCAAAGACGAAGAAATCGACAACCTAATAACCACCCTAACCAAGAACTCCTCCACTCAATCCCATCTAAACCATCTCCATCGCCAACTGGCAAGTCACYTAACACACACCATCCAAATCCAACGCAGACACTCCCACATCCCCCGCAAATCTGCACTAGACCCAACATACCTCAACACCATCTTGCTGTCCAAAACAATACACGATAAACGTCTCAAGTACATCAATCGACTCAAACAGAAACTATCAAGACCCAGTTCTGCAAAGTTGGCTGTTTCTAGTAATTATGCATGTTTGGTTAGAACGCCATGGAATGAAACGTTGAGGTTTAAAGGCGAGGGGTTGGTGTTTGGGTATGCTGAGAGGGAGATTGAGAGGGCTGCGAGAGGGTTGAATGAATGCGAAGGGTATTCTGGTAAGTGGAAGGAGTTGGTTGCGATGGAACGGAAGTGGGAGAAGTTGATTGCTAGAAATGGTGTTGATGGCGAAGATGGTAAAGGTAAAGTTTGTAAGGGTAAAAGTGAAGATGGTAAGGGTGGAGATTGGGAATTTGTGTTTCGTGAACCTGTCMAACAGCTTGAAGAACAGAAACGCAGAGCTGTAAAACAGAAAGAACAGTTTAATAAGAAACTACGTTGTATATACGACAAGTTGAAACCTGTGTTTGATTCGATGTTTGTCAATTCCCGAGTCAATTTTCAAAGGTTGTTGATTGAGCTACAACTACATTACGGGGGTGGAGAAGGAAGTGTGTATTTGGATGTTGTTGGAGAAGGTGATTTGGGTGAGTTATTGAAGAAACATGGGTTTGCTGATCCTTTGAAGATCACTGGTGTGCCAAATATGAAGACCAAATCTCAGTTGTTTAAGGAAAATCCGTTTGGTGATGAGTTGCACTGGGTTGTTAAGGAGCAGGATTTGAGAATGTTGAATACGGAAGGGGTTAGAATGAGTTTAGATAAAAAGAAAAGAARAAAAGCAAAAAACTGAAAGAAGAGAGATAGAAATGGAGGTTCAGAGAAATGAAGTTGGGTGAAGTATACAGAGAAGGGTATGTGGTATGGACCATGACATATGGCTTCTTGCAGAAAAAGTTTAAAGAATGAAGAAATAAAGAAAGAAGGATATCCAAGAACGAGAAAAAACCAAAGAGAAAAAACATCATTTTGATCGTAACTATAACAATAAAAATAAGAGAGAGAAGAGAGATTAGGTGAAGAAAAAAATCCAAACATCTTGTGTGTTTTGTTTATATATACCAGAAGAGTCATAGAAAAGCATTTGTACATAATCAATCATAATCATAACAATAATGATATACCAAAAAAGCCGTTGAATTAATTGTAATTGTTTCAATTGAATGTTAATGACTTATAGGATAACTATATCCGTTGGGATCACCATACACATTGCTTGATTTCTGTAGCCCTTGATTCTCGATAATATTGACTGTTTGGAAATGGTTAATCAACTCATCAGTTTCCATTTGAGGATCTTCTAACCTCATCTCATGTAACAAACTCAACACATCATCGACTCTACACTTCGTCGTTGTCGTCGTACTAACATCTGCTCTTTCATCACTGTTAGTAGAAGTATCGAAATAATCATCTAACAAAATAACACATGTCTCAAAAGCGTCTTCATGATCAAATGGCAAATTCAAATTGGATCTAGCAAACAACGCATCATAACTCAACTGTTTCTTATAAAACTCCGAGCACTGATAATGCGCCTTACAGCAAAACTTGGTATTGTATGATCTAGGCAACTTCAATTTAGACACCAAAGAGTTCAATTGGACCTCTTTGATTCTATTGCTGTTCTGGTACTTGCATGTAGGATACCCGCAATAGTGGTTGATGACACGCTCTGTGACTAGGTCTTCATATGTTTGTTTGGACAAGTATCGTGATATGATTCGGAGTGTGAATTTGTCACAGTTGTAAATCATTAGTTTCTCTATTAACTTGTACGTTAATTGAGAGGCTTCTTTGGGGATCAATGTRGATTTGAATTGGTATGGTTGGAGGATCGAGAGGATGTCTTGGATCGTTGTTGTCTCGGAGTCTGGTTGGGTATTTTTGTTGATATCCATTTTTTTTCTATCTATAGTTTCTGTGATGATGTTGCGGTAATGAAAATTTAAAGAATTGGTTGTAGTGTTATAGTTGGAACTTGGAACTTAGGGGTTGTTGGTGTTTTGGGTGATGATCTGTGTGATTTGTGGTTTGTGGGGGGACCCAGATTTTTTTCTGTTAGAAATTGTTCTTTCGGAGTACGCTAGTAAGTCTGAAGTAGGTAGTGGGTAGTTAATTATAAAAAGAGATTTGTGATAAGTTATAAGTGAAATTGTAGTAGATTGGAATGAGAATACCGCTGACAGACAGATAGAATCAGATGGATCATGGATTCTGGAAAGAAAGTTGGTGATGAAATGATGATGAGGCGAACAGTGTTTGAGGCCAAAGAAAAACGAAGTTCGCACTAACTGGAATTGGATATTGTTTGTTTGTGTTTTATTTTCTGTGAGTGGGAGTTAAGTAAGAGAGACAGAATTAGACAGAATTGAGAGTTGAGAGTTGATAATTGAGTTGAACCAACAACCGACTAATGGCCCATCTGCTTTAGGACAATTCACCACTCACTACCCTACAATGAACACCTCTCCTCTAAAAGATGTTCATGACATGGACAAAGACCACTATGATCCATTGGACACAGTGAACATAGTACCCTTACCATTGTCGCCAGTTTCACCAACTCCCAAATCACCAACTTTCGGTACGAGGACAAGAACAGGATCAAGTTCAAGATCAAGAACAAATAGTCACAGTCACGGTCACATTCATATCCACAAGCACCGTCAAGCTCAAGTCCCAAATCAWTCTGATCCGTCGTCATCTCACTTACRCCGTTCTCAGTCTTCCCACGGGTCCCACCATAACAGAACCAGAAAAGATTCACTTCATATTACTCCCACTATATCAAATCCAACCACAAGTATGACGGCCGTTGGAAATGGATCTGGGAAAGGAGGGCTCAAATCTTCTCTTTCTGCCACTAATCTTGCCTCAACCGCAAACTCAGCTACTGGGCCAGCTGTCAATAACTCTATCAATTTGAATCTGAATATGACAGCTACTAATTCCACCACGAACAACATCAACAGCCCAACAATTCCAATCCCAACCCCAATCTCCAATCAGAGCTCAATACCTCCTGAGGCGGTTCTACGATCAAACACCAGACCTAGAACTACTAGTTTGAATATGAAGTCGTCTATCAACGCCAACTCTACCATCACTAGCCCCCCTCCTTCTGCTAGCTCTGCCGGTTCTGGGTTYGCAAACGAAACAACAACAAATAACAATAACAACACGTTATTGAACAATAACAGCAAGGGACTGACTCTCTGGCAAATGTTGAAATTTGAATTAGACATAGGCATAGAATCCACCACCAAAGACTCAGAAACGAAACGGAAACAACAAGATGCCAAAACAGATGAATCTTCAAAGGCACTTTTAAACTTCATTCAACTTCCAATCTACTTAGAGAACTTTATGGCGTTTGGTATATTTTACAGTGCTGTGGTTTTCTTGAAATGGACAGTTGTGATCCCATTGAGATCCATACTTCACCTTTATTCATTCATGAGGTTTTTGTTCCTATCCAAGAATAAAACTGATGCAGAGAGCGAGTTGTGGTTGACCAAGTTCATGAGACACAAGTCGGATTTCTTGACTATGGTGCTTGTTGGGGGTACATTGTTCCTGTTGAAAGATTTGGATTCCAGTAGGATCTATCATAATATCAGAGCCGGCACTGCAGTGAAGTTATATTTYATGGTCGGGTTGTTGGATATTGCTGATAAGTTGTTGAGTTCTACAGGTCAAGATATCACCAAGTTGTTATTCCATCTAAGGGTCTTCAACATTGTCCCTAACACACCAATACCTGAAAAAGAAGAAGGCACAACCACAGCATCATCATCATCATCATCATCATCAACCAAATCATCAGCCAAGATTGTGCTAAACTATCAAAAACTTTTCCATTTCTCACTCCTACTCGCGGTCACGGTCATATACCTAACGTTTCATGCATACGTGATTATCTTCCAAATCATGGCATTAAACGTGGCAATCAACTCATACTCCAACGCTTTACTCACACTAATCCTCTCAGCACAATTCGCCGAATTGAAAAGCGCAGTATTCAAAAGAATGGAAAGAGAAGGTTTATTTCAAATCGCCTGTGCTGACCTAAACGAAAGATTCCAACTCATCTTGACCATCATCATCGTCTCCTCAAGAAACTTGCTACAAATGTTCACCTCCGGAAGTTTACTTTCGAACAGTCTCAAGCCCCGTTCGTGGTCGTCTACTTCACATCTTACAATCTGGTCGAATTTCAATGACTGGTTCGGGTTTTTAATGGGTCCGATGTTCATCGTCATTGGATCGGAGATTTTGGTCGATTGGATGAAACACGCATACATAAACAAGTTCAATTTGATTCAACCTTCAATCTATAAGAAATATATGGTTGTGCTGGCGAAAGACTACGTGAATAGTTTCAAGTCTGTGTTTGACTCCAAACAAAATTCTGATCTTGAAGTTCCTGATCCATTAAGCAAGAGAACAGGGTTGCCTATAATAACTATCGTTATTGTGTTTTTGAAAATGACGGTGCATCCTTGGCTTAAGTACTATTTGTACTCGGAAGGTTCTGGTTCGAGTGGAGATGGTGAGGAAAAATTCAGTTTTGTTTCTTTGGTTGCGTTGCTGGTTATATTGGTGTTGCTTTTGTTTTTGAGATCAATTTTGTCTTTGATCTTACTCAAATGGTCAAACCGTATCCTAAGATCTCAATCCCAGACTCAAGCTTCCGCTTCTCGAGCCCAACCAGCCACGAAACCAAATTTCAACAAACCTCCATTGTCTGATTACGTTCCGGGAATTCCTAATGTGACGTTGACTGATGTTGGATCGATTCGTAAGTCATTGTATGATCAGAATGAAGCTGTTCCTGCTTCGTTGGAAGAAGTGAGGGTTAAGAAAGCTTTGAAGAAGAAAGATAATTTCTTGGAGAATGTTAATCGGTTTGAGATGCATGATAAACGTATTTGGTGAGTTAGTTGGTTTTGGGTTTGGGTATTTGCTAGTTTTTTTGATTTATTTCTTATTTTATTTTTTGGTTCTGTAAAATTGAGAGTTGTATTTATTTTATTTTGTTGTATTGTTTGAGACTTTGATCCAATACTCGACAGATGAAAGATCAAAGTTGTAGTTTGTATAGAAGTCGGAGTWAAAGATAGGGAATGAGTACCTAAAGTACCAAACTGCCAAAAAATGGAATGCTTTGGCCCAATGGGGAAGGATATTGATGAGCGAACTTTTTTATTTTAATTTTCAAAGAAGAAATTACAATCAGACATTTTCAAATTAAGTAGGRAACAAACATCACYAAGTTTTAACACAAAGTTGAATTACATGATAATCAAAGAAATGATTGCAAATAAGCTATGTCTTAATGACTGATCAATACCAACTATTTCAAAATCTATTTCTTTCTTCACAGAATCACTGATTAGTTCCTTCCCCCACTTCAATAACCTTTATACAGTTACAACTTACACGGTCATCCTAACAAGCTTTCAGAAATTTGACAGCCTAATATACATAGAAAAATGAGTTCAGAAACAACACCATTATTCTCCACCAACATCTCCAACTTCTCTGGCAACACATCCAGCACATTCCGTCCCGACCCCTACACCAACCCCAATTATCACAAAACCAAAGCACTTATCCCAACACTGATACCACAACCATTCGAATTAACACTGTTGAATTCACGACTACTTAATGCCACAAAAACAACTGCTCGAACACAAACCTCAAACCAACAACCTCAATATCAACATCAATTACAAACCAAAATAACGATCCAATCTGAATTTTCAGCATTGTTGTTCAACTCAACTACAGCTCAACAAACAATTGCATTATTGCTTCRATGCATTTTGTGTTTTGCCACTCCAGTTATCATCTTATCGTGGTTTTCGAGTCTACATGAGTTGTGTTCGGGTTCTCTGGCTTTAGTTGCTGCTAATGTTGCTTATTTTGCCGTCATTCAAGGTTGTGTTAGTTCAATTCCAGGTTCAAGGTTAGCTGGGATGACTTTAATAGAACGGCCGGTTGATAATGGAGAGATAGATAATGATGGTATGAAGGTAGGATTTCTATTTTTGAATCGTTTTGGAACTACCATGATAATGCTAATTCCAATGATTTCGATCTGTTGGTTTTTTGAAATTTTCATGGATTCATTGTTTGAATTGCCGCTCTTATCGTCATCTTCGTTGTCGTGGTTGTTTGAAGGTTTATTCCATGGTGTTCAGTCCTATTCACGGGTCTTATCATTGGGATTGCCAGGATTGGTAGTTTTTGAGTTGTGTGATTTGGTTCTATCACTGGTATACCATCAACAGTTTGTGAGTATTTGTGTYTTAGCTGTTATTGTTCCATTAAATTTTATTTCAAGTTATTTGTTTGTGTTCAAGCTGGGTTTAATTGGTGTCTATAGCCTTGTCTTTGTCATTCTGGATCATGGGATTGTGTGTGCTTGCTTATGTTTTGGTGTTTGTCGATGGTTCATACAGCTGGAAAGAGTTCACCAAGAAAGCTATGTYATCTGGTACTGATTTGCTAAAGCAACTTTCTCTTGCTGTTAATTCTGTGATTGCTGTAGAGATTGAATACTGTGTTTTTGAACTCATGATTTTGACAACTTTGTTTTTTGGGAAGGTTCAGTTTGCCGTACTGACTTTATGTTCTGTCATTGCATCTTTGATTGTCCAGATTTTTTATGCCTTTGGTTGTGCTGTGTCCATCAGAGTCAGTCAATTGATAAGTCTGGGTGATAAATCTGGATCAGCTAAATCAGCTCGATACTGTATGATATTTACTGAGATTTTGGGTGTTTTCAATTTCTTTCTATTGTCTATCTTCAAAAAACCAATAGTCTCCRTATTTACAAATGATGAAGAGTTAACCCACGAATCACACCGAGCTCTACCTTATGTTTTTGCATTGCAACTTTTKGATAGTTTGAATTTTACGTGCGTTAGTCTGTTTAGAAGTCAACGTAGACAAGTTATTGGTTCTGTGGTTCATGTTGCTACTTATTTTATGATTGGTTTGCCTTTGACTTATTGTCTTGCATTTGTTTTACAGTACAAAGTTATTGGGTTGTGGATAGGTTTGAACCTTACTGCTTTTCTATTGATTTCGTTTGAAGTTCCTCTAGTTCTAATTACTGACTGGGCCAAGGCTATTCGTATTGCGAGTYGCTCTGAAGATGAGTTACATAATTGGGCTTACTAATAGTTCGATCAACTGTATTTATTGTTTTTTGAATTATCAGGGTCAAATGTGCAATCTTTCATGCATGACCACCAGAACTATAGATTAAATATATAAAACAAAGAAAAACAGGCGTATTTATAGATTTTTTTTTCTTTACACTCAAGTACTCAAAATAGAAAACGACAAACAAGTAGGAAAAAAACTGTATCACTATTCACCAATCACCAGTTAGTAATAGTTTGATAACTCGTGTAACACATCAAAACAACACCAAGAGCAAGAATGGCATAATTAACAACTCTCGAAACACCACCAATATCCTCTTTAAAACAGTTCAAGTAAAGTAATGGAGGATATATGTAGATCAAAGGAACACAAGTGAAACTACCCACCAAAGAAACAAAATTGTCAAGGTTACTGGAACCAACATACCCGATTGTGGCCATGATCAACACAACACAAATTCTGATGAAATTCTTCATCCATTTGATCGATATATCACTCTTACCTGACATGATACCTTCTTCGTTGATTACACCTTCAGACATAGCTTGACTTTCATCCGACATCGAAGGTTTAATTGGGGTAAAATTGGAAGTTGTAGATTCATAATTCATTGAATCCCAATTGCTGTTCGATAACAATGAACGGGCCTCTGAATTTCTTCTAATTTTCTTCTTCCAGTGATCTCTGTTCTTATGGAACAAGAAATTCTCAAAAATCTTGATCGCTGGGAACAATTGAATTGGAGTGGATAATAAAATAGCCAACGTATAACAAACTTGAATGGTGAGAGCAAGGGGAGTTCTTGGGAAATTCATCAAAATGACAGTCTTGACATCATCACCAAAAGACAAGTATGATATACTCGATAAGGTGATAATGATCACCGTCACTATTCCAATCACAATTCTCAATAACTTGTTGAAATCCTGTGGACTAGCCATAGATTGTTGGATAGGAATAAGTAAACCAACTCCTTCGAATGAGAAAACAGAAGTACCAATGAATAATGTCCATGTGTCTTGCTTGAACAACGACACTTTTGAAGAAACCCCACTCTCAATCAAATGAGTACTAGATTGAATGTAAATGTAAACCAAACCCATCAAGATGAATGCATCAGCAATCAATGCTGTGAAGCCCAACTTACCGATGTTTCTGGTTAATGAAAGTGGAACGAACAGTAAAAGCTGTAACAAAATGATAAATCCAATACTGTACGCATGGTCTTGGAACAAGATACCTAACACATCCTGGAAATTTTCAGCAACGAAAACAACATAACTACTGGAAAATCCAAGTTGGGAAAATGCCAAAGAAATCAAAATCCCAGTCTTGCATATCGAACCATATAATCTGAAACCAGCCTCACCGTAACCAGACACACCCAATCTAGTTGTAATGTCAACCAAGCACACAAAACAGTAGTATGACATGATAGAAAAGAAGATAATCATGATGTTACAGAATAACAAACCACCGTTGGAAAAAGCCTTAGGTAAAAACACCAAACCTGTACCTGTGAAACCTTTAAGTAAAAGCATGAAAGCCTTAGTATTGTTGATTTTCTTAGATGACTTCTCCATTCTAGCAGCTGCAGCGGCTCTCTTTGATCTATGATGTTTTCTGTGTTTTGCTAACATTCTTTTAGAGCCCGAAAGCAGTTGATATTGTAAGTTTTGATTAATTGGTTGAGCAGAAGGACCATTCAAACCGGTAAGTGAAAAAGTAGAGGGTCTGCCTCTTTTCAGTCCTGCATAGTTTGAACTTCCCAATTGTTGTTGATCAACTTCTTCAGAAATCAAAGACTCTTCGTCATCTTCAGTTTGATCGTGTTCATGATCACGTTCGAAATCAGAAGTTGTATCTGACATCAAAGAAGACTCTTCGTCACCATACTCATCAGAAGCCTCGTCGTCGCCTTCTGTCAAATCTTCACCTGCAAAATGGCCATAAAGAGTCAAGAATTCGAAGAAATCGTTTGTGAAAAAGCTAGGTTTGGTCAATTTTGTCTGACCAGTTCTTTGGTTTCTGGAGTGCAAGCTGCTATGGTTGTGTACTAAGTTAGAGTCAATAACACTTGAATCTTGCTGGTTTCTTATCTCATCTATTTGTTTATCTTGATGTTTCTTAGCAATGTAACTTCTTCTAAACCCACCAGGGCGCAAAATCTCATTGACTCTCATAATATCATCATTTTCATCGCCATTATCATTTTCAAATCTTGAATGGATAGAGGAACCAATACTATTAACTCTTCTCAAAGAATTTCCGCCTATAGAATCTGTTTGTTTCTGTTCATTGACCCAATTGTAAATACCTCTCGTTATATCACCACCTTGCAGTTTTAAAGACCCAAAATCACCACCTGCTGGAGACGTTCCTGTTTTTCCACGCTGTGAATTAGTTGAAAAGTCTGAAGGAGAAACTAAGTGTCTTTGGACAGCATCAACGACCTCCGGTTCTGGGGTGTCCATATCTGTAGTTGTCGTTCTTTGAAGAGCCGGGTTTGAATGCATGCTATCATTTTCAAGACCCGAACGTCTATAACTTGCCATGTATCCAGGTAATCTGGATGACCCAACTTGAGATGAAGAAATCAAATTGGACAATACACTTTGTCTTCTATCACCAGGTCGTCTGGTCTGAGGATAGTCTGGTACTAAATTTTCTGCAGGTTGTAATAATCGTTGTTGGTCTTGCTGATGCTGAAATTGTCGACGACGATTCTCCTCCCTCTCTCTTTCGGCAYTGTCATTATCATCATCCAAATTTTCAAAAGCTTCAAATCCACCAGATATCTGGACTGGCTCAGAAGTGTCTAAAGTTCCATCTGCTTGCTCATAGATAGGTGATGAACGATGACGAGACGATGCGCTTTGTTGTATGACATATTTGGCTGAGAAATGGCCAGTTTCAAAAATGTTATCAAAATCATTGTTTCTGTTAAAAGATCTAGCGTTTAGATGACTACCAACTATATTCCTTGGTCTTGACTTGGAAAGCTGTGCTCTATTGTTGATGTTGATTGGAGGAGTACTCATTGTGTAAGACCGATTTGAGATTATTCAAATCCTTCACGACTTTTTCCTTATTATGACTTGTATTGAATGCAATATGAGTATAAGTTGGCAAGGTTAAATATGTTAACGGGGGAGTATACTGGAAGTATATGCAGTTGAATTATGATCAACTATGATCAACTTCTTGAATTTTGTCCTGTTGGAATGGGTCCTGTTTGCAGCGTAAGAACTGAGTCTGCGTGCCGTCTTCTCAAATTTTCCATTCTTTTCTCGGCCTCGGAGACTCCAGCCAACGCCGCGGGTCGGCCAAAGTGCCCTACGTCATTTTTTAGGCTTTTGATTAGACTCCAAACCGAAATTCCGATCTTGCAGACTGGCCGTTGAACAGTTCAACAGTGTACTGCTTCCATACACACAACACACAACAAGCTAAGTTGTTAATTTGTGGGTACTTCTTCCAATAAAAAGATGTTTAATGAATATGCAAAAACAAACGTCAGCTACAGGATTCGAACCTGTGCGGGCATAGCCCAAAAGATTTCAAGTCTTTCTCCTTAACCGCTCGGACAAACTGACCTTAACACATGTGTTCCCATATTTCTGCCAGAAGAAAACATCAGTGAACAAATTAAGCGCTTAGTTGTGGGTCACACTGAGGTTGAAATGATCAACTGTTTGACCAAGTAATGGGAAAGTCAAAAGGTACAATCCATGGAATAAGTTTAAGGACATGTAAAGAGGGAAACCTGCTATTTATGGTTCGGAAACTTTTACTAAATTGCAAAAAACGTCAGCTACAGGATTCGAACCTGTGCGGGCAAAGCCCAAAAGATTTCAAGTCTTTCTCCTTAACCGCTCGGACAAACTGACCTCAGTAAACCTGTAGGGACTGGTCATGGAAAAGTGGGACTGGTCCATGGATGCTTAGCTGAGCCTTGGTTACTGATGATAAGGTGTTCCCAATAGGGCAAGTGCGGGGTAGCTGAGTGTACTCGAGCGAGAAGGCTAAGCCGACGAGCGAGAGATATATAGTTGGGTGATTCCCTCTCTGTTACT
The DNA here is from genome assembly GCA_001599995.1 of Ambrosiozyma monospora. Lineage (NCBI taxonomy): Eukaryota > Fungi > Ascomycota > Pichiomycetes > Pichiales > Pichiaceae > Ambrosiozyma > Ambrosiozyma monospora. The sequence continues at coordinate 92,718 of BCIP01000046.1, read as the reverse complement.
CAGAGTTGGTTTCGCCTTTTGTTCCTTTTGTAGAATCATCCAATACAAGCCATAGTCGATATACCAAATATATAACAACGAAGTTGAGTATTCCCTTTCCCAGTAAGGAGTCGAGTTTTCTGCCTTACAAAACCTTTTCTCTCTGGCTGTGCTCTAACCAAGCTTCTCAAAGGTATCGGGCTCCTTATATATCATTTATAGTGATCTAATATACTACGTATTATATATATGAAAAAAAAACGTGGCTTCTGGGTTTTTGCACCACCAGTTTGGTTTTTTTAATTTACTATGTATAACTGAATGATAAAAATTTATTTGTTGATTGATTCAAATTTAGCTAGTGGTATTTTCTTCTTGATAGTTTGAAAATTGTACCTTCAACCATGCCAGTTTAATTTTTTATACTTTTTACTGTGGATAACTATGTTACTGAATAGGAGAAGTTATTGAATAAATTTCTAATTAAATACCTCAATTGCGTTTCGAGTGATGCAATACAAGTGATGATTGCGCTCATAAGACTTAGAGAGATAGACAACTATATATTTACTATATTTCACGGTGAACCGTGGTTCGTGCTTGACCTGATTTGATGATCTAAAGTCCACAACTATACGTATTATAAAAAAATGTGGAGGTATTTGCCACTTTGGGATAAAGGGATAGAAGTCAGAACTTTATATATCAACACATATGTTTTCAGTACACTATACTACCTTGATCAACACCACTCCTGTCCCCCAGATATATTAACAACGTTCAAACAACAAATCACCAAGAGCATCCGACCACCTAACGGGTTTAGAATTTCCACTTCCAAATCCAAACGCCTATATGGCTTAAGGGATTTGGTTTGCTTAATTTATCTCACCAGATGATGGGCAGGAAGGCATTTTACATCTACTTGACGTTAACCAGCACAACAGTTCCATCGATAATTAACATAAGGCAATTTATCCAAAGTGCTGTGAACCAAGATTTTGAAGGTTTTACCTGGTTCTTCTTCCTTCTCAATTACGATTTTGGAACCTGGATCTCATCACAAATCAAAGATAAGGTTGTGATAACTTTATCTACATCATCACCTCAGACTGCTTCCCTGGTTGAAAGTTGGTTCGGCTTAACAACCAGAAGTGATTTCCACCCAAATACACCAGCTCCAATTACAACATTCTCCATAACATCTCTGCCTCCAGACGCTGAATTGATCTCTCATGTCCAACATAAGCATACAGGTTCGCCAATCCAACCAACATCATTCAACAGCACATCCAAAACTTTTTATGAAAGTAACTGGAAAAATTACATCATTATCCCATCTAGAGCAAGAGACAACAACATCACCAACTGGAAACAGTTTTGGTCCAAGTTCAGCAACTTCGATATAATTTTGAACTTTATTAAGTAAAAAAAATATGCTAGGTGGTGTGGGTAGACCTGAACTTCCTAGATCTATAAACTTACCATTATTATTGGAATTTTATATTTATATTTTCTATAAAGCGATTTATAATGATACGGTACTGCCAAGTTTTTGTTGCTGACTAATAATTAGCCAAGCTGAACTTCTTTTAAATGCCGTTACTCGTTTTTTACAAGCTATTGCATGGTTGGAAAAAGGATTTCATTTTTGAACAATGTCAGCTTTGATGAAATATCTGGTACCCATATTGCGTATGTTACCTATGGGAATATGAGTGTCATTTTGTGATTTACGGTTTACCGAATTTGCTTCTCTAGATTARGTCTGTCTGTCTGCCATTTAAATGTACGTTTCAATCGGCCGTATGTGGGTTGATCGAAAGTGGTCAATGGTTAATAATTGCAATGTGTTGTCATTTCCTTTTTCCTTTTTCGCAGCCAACATATTTAACCAGCTAATAAAGGAGCGAACCAACAAAACCAAGGTTTAGCAAACCAATGGATTCAARGTTCAATCAATACTCTATCATTATATCGAAATTTATCATTTTTCATTTTAACATTCATATATAACCTACTATTTTATCATTTTATTACATTTTACCTTTACCTTTAGATATTTTTTCTTCAACTTTTGAGGTTTTGTTACTTTTTTAAATTACTATAAGCTCTTATTATTTTTGGTTAAAAAAAATGTTGAAGTTTGTGAAGCTGTCTAAATTGTGCTATTAGTTATGACGAGATGTTGTCCTATTAGATATATCAGATTTGTTGAACATCAACTTTGTTGGTTACCAGTTCCGGAATTCTAAGTATATACTCTGGTAGATTGTCATGGATATGACGAAGCCACAGTTGGTCATGGATTACTTCCTTTCAGTATTGCCAAGTACGGTCTTGCTATTGATTGGTTGTTTGCTCCCTCCCGCGTGGCTATTGGTTTATGAAGAAGGTGGCACGAGTCAGTACTAGCCAGGCTGATTAGTGTTCATGTTCCTTTATTAAGATATTATGATGAGTTGCTATACCAATTACGTGGGATGTATTAGGTTGTTAGGTTGGTTGTCATCCGGTTCAATGTATCATGAAATGGTTGCAGATAACTAGAATACTTCACGTGAAATTGCATTACCACAGTTCGTACATCTCAAGCACAAGCTTCATATTTAGATTAGATTCAGACCAGGTATTTAAGTCTATGTATTTCCTTCTTTTTTATACTCCCTGTTAAGGGAAAGAGCTAATAGAGTCCTACTTGGAGACATAGGCACTTAGTCCGTTTTTCTGCTCTTCATTGTCATTCATCTAAAAGAGTAAAAACCCATTGTCACTTAACACTTCTATTGGCACTATAATCATAACAAAAAATACAGCACATATCCACATTTTGATTAAATTTTCCACTYATATCTACGGTGAACAAGCAAGAAAGGTAATGAACGTTGATATTCCAGAATGACCAACAGTTGCAAAGTTAGAGAAGTTGATGAAGAAGATAATCCATCGGTACCAGATTCCGCTAAGGATCTGAATCATTGAAAGTGAAATTTAGTTTAATACTATGAGAGTAATCCATGAATTTTCCGGCTTTTTCTTCGTCGGAAACGATGAGCTTATKAACCATTTAGATATATCAAGTAAACAGAAGCAGCCTAGATACATCATTTGAAGTCAGCACCCAATCAGCGATTATATATGAACAAGTCTCAACTGCAATTAGTCAAATAGGTAAATTTCTGGTGTTCATTTAATGTTTACTTATTTGTTTTACATTTTTTGATTTAATTTTTTTTTCTCAAAATTTTCCACTCTTTCATGAGGAAAATCCCCTTCTCTCAAATAATAGTTAGTACCCTTTGATTTCATCGTTTTGAACTCTTTCCCTATTAAATTTTCACATCGAAATAAATTATTATAAACTAGGTGTTTATAGTCACCATAAAAATCATAATTGGCTTTGGATCTTTGACGGTGTTTATGGTATATCACCGCCAAATAACATGTTGACTTGGCATCCATCCACATGAAAAACTGGCCACTGACTTAAGGTGTTGTTGATCACCAAGAAAATAATCACTGACGATGTGGCGTCCATCCAGGTTAAAAATTGGTCACTGACACTTTAAATTGACATTAGGGTGGTGTTCTAGAAGGGTTTTTCATCATCCAAAATTGACGGTCCAAGGCTTTTTTTTTGATTTGACATTTGAAAGCGGAACTGGTTTAATTTATGAGGATTTTCGTGTATAGTGAGACTTTGTAAATACCCGTGAACACAGATTGAACTAATTTAATATATAGGTGAAAAAAAAAAAATTTTATCATCTTATATCCTTCTACCTTCCATCAAATTTTATTCTCTTCATCGATTTATTATTTTCCTTTTACCATTAAACRTCAATAATTACCATTTTTTTCATTTTAACATGCTGTATCATTTTATTATTTTATCCATCACTTTACTTTTACCTTTTGTTATCTCATCCATCTACATAACTCTCACTTTCTTTTGATGAAAAAAAAAACACCGCCTCCAATCAATCTTGAATCAATACCTTAATAAATTTCTTGATTATGTAGTTATAGGCCTAGTAAAATATAAAAATTTAATTGGGTTTTTGACCYTAATCTAAAGAGAACTCAAGGATTACGGTACTTGTTTCCCCTGCAAATATCTGACGTTTTAGGTAAAAAAAAAACAACAAGTAAAAACAAAAATTCAAAATCTTCAAAAAATAAAGCATCAAATTCAAATTCAAAAAGTACTTCAATTAAAACTATCAAAAAAACCAAATTCTAAAATTCCAAGATGGGGCTCAGGCTAAAATCTGGGAAGCCCCAGAAAGTGTCTCCTCAGGTTTTAACCCAATCAATCAATAAATTCTTTTTTATTCAGCAATTATACAATAAAATATAATAATAACACAAATTCAAATCAAATAAAAATAACATGAGCAACAAGAATAATGAATAATAAACTTCAACACCAAACATTAACAACAGTAATGAAAATTAATAACATAATCTTTTCATATCCTTTTTTTTTTTAAACACAAAAAACAAATTGCTCGACTTCTAGACTTAAAACAAAAATTCACACCAAAGCCCAGAAGGAGTAGATCCATTTTCTAATCATCCTACCTCACCACAAAAGTTTATTAAATAATAGTCACATGACCTGACAAACGTGACACCAAATTCACCTGTTAGAAAACGGACTTGCTGGATCATATCACAACTGCTGTTGGTGACCTTTGATCTCATTTGAACTGGWAATTGACTGTTCATGGCTGTTGTGTTTGCTAATAACTAGTGATCCTTGTCAAATGACGGAACCAGGCGGAACCTCGACTTTGGATGGTAAAGCGGAACCTGTAACTRTAAACTGTATTCAGTAACTATGTGTTGTGTGTGTGTGTAGTTAGGAAGTAGATGAAATGTGTATTCAAAAGTATCTATCTAAAAATTGACTATTTGYAAAGGTGGTTTTTCCCCAAGGGGAACAAAAAGGTGAATTCGATTCCAAGTGCAGAAACAGGATTCTTGAAGTCCTTTAAAGATTCCATTCTCTTGTCTTCTCGGTTTGGGCATGGTTAGCAACATCAGCCAATCGACATGTACTTATTGGAATGGCATCACTATCTCGGAGCCAAAATCCAATAACAACAAACAATCTTTCTTCCGGGTGTACAGCCTCCTTAGCCACTTAATTCACAGCCACAAATTGGTTATGAGCACACTAACTGGATCACATCTCTGACATCACCATGTAACACATTAGGTTATGAATATAGGATATATGAATGGCACGTGAATGACACGTGACACATACAAGGGTTATATTACACGTACGCGATAAGGATACAATGAGACGGATACAGAATAAGGATTAGCGTGAGAACCTGTATAAATATGTCTGGCTTTGTCCCATCTCCTCCTTCCTCTTTACATACATGTTCTTCTTTATAAATCATCTAATAACATTCTCTTTAACTTGTGGTTAACATTACACGAATACATCGTTATTACAACTGGACATCGACTAATAAGGAATCAAGGTTATAAGGTTAGCCAAACACTAATCTGTATCTGTAACACACCATCGTTGGAATCGTTTGGTCTAGTGGTTACGACGTCCCCTTCACACGGGGAAGGTCGCGAGTTCGACCCTCGCATCGATTACATGCGATAATTTTTTTGAACCTGTAAATCTTCTAATTACATTACGTATATTAACACTACCATGTGGTTTTTACTGTAAATACTACACAAAATCACTTCTGATATCAATCTAAAGCTTTTAACTTGATTATTTAGAAAATATTAAGCTAGCAAATAAAAAAAAATAACTATTCAAACTGATACTCAAAAAAGAAAGCTCCAATATATATTCTAGTTTGATTTATTGATCATTCCATTGGTATCAACACTGCCTTCTAAGGCCTTCAAAAGTCCATTCAAGTTCTGTTGATATGATCTAGCCAAATTCTTTTGAAGTAGTAAATTAYTGCTCTGGTCTTGAAAATCAATCAAACTTTTTGACAAGAATCCATTCAATTGAGCAAGAGGGAAACTATCCGGAATTCTTTCGATAAATTCAGAAAACTTGTCCATTTTTTCTAGAGATGAACTGAGGTTTTCACTGTCATCCTGCAGCAAGTTATAATTATTCAAAAAGGATTCGATCAATATTCCATTGTTCATCTTCAAGTAAACGTCAAATATTTGCATAAGCAAGGTCTCTGAAATTTTCCTCTGTTCAGATTGGAAGGGATCCAAGTTCTCGTGATACTGTGCTTTTGAATCAATGAATGATACTAATGGGAGCACCAAATTGTTAGCAAAATACTCAGCTGAGATAAAATCTTGAATTGAGCAATATTCAATCACCACCTGCTTATAATCAATTTTCTTCGCATATAATAGAACAAGTAAAAATGGAAATTTATTTCGGAACTCATCAGTCAAAAGTATTCTCAAACATTCATTCAAAACATTTACTCTGCCTAACACGGAAACAGTGTCTTTATTGACAGTTAGTAGATATTTGTAGATGGTTTCAACTATACCTGACAGATACTGATTTCCGAGTCTGTTTTTCTCCAACTCCCAATACTTGTAAATAGTTATTTTGGGAAGACTCATTGCTAAATATTTCGAGTTCACTTCCTCAACTTTTTTACCCAACGAAACATCCTCCTCGAATATTCTCACCAATTTGTTCATCTCACTCATGATCAAATCACCAGTAAACTGTTTTTCATTTTTCACAATAAGCATGTGTTTCAAATATTCAGATTTGATTTCTTCCTCATTTCTCAAAATGTTCAAAACATTGATGTCGTTGATATCCAACTTTTGGAGATGTTTATCTGTAAGCAAATCGAAACCATACTTAGGATGATCTTTAAGCAACCATTCACTATACTTCCAAATCAGGGCCGAATCATCAGAACAGTTAGCAACAAGATAGTTCACCAAATATTTTAGTGGCTTACCAAGGTTTGGGCAGTTCTYATCAAAAATAGCATCATTCAACTCTCCCGTTATCAAACTTTTCCAGTAATACACGAACTGTTTGGAGTCACGTGAACCTTCATAAAACTTAGCTAGATAATAAAACTGCTTGTGTTCTAATAGTATCTCAATAGTTTCATTTGAGCTGTACTTGATGTGTTTTAAAACTGATTCGAGGTTACCATTATTTAAACTTAAGTTTAACAACTGAACTTCCGCTGTTTTCAAAACGGCTTCCTTATCATTCTTATATTGCTTGATAGATTTTGAACTGAGAACAGTATTCAAAAACACCTTTAGGAATTCATGAACTTGATTTCGTCTCTCATCATCACATGTGGAATACTGCACCCTGAGCTCCTCTATTTGCTCTACCAACCCTTGGAATTCCCACACGGACCCATAAATGCTATCACCACCACACATCACGTATAGCAGAATACGAGGATCTAAATACTTGAAGTTTCCACACCACACTTCAAAACATTGATCGAACAAATAAAACTTCAGTGGTAAAAGAGCAGAAAGAGATAAAGTGAATATTCCAAGTGTTCCTCTCTTACTATCTTTGTCCTGTTTCAATTCATCAAGCAATTCATCAAACACCAATTGAAACGTGCGTTCGTTAGCACCTCTATATATGAATAAAACCCTATCAATTCTAGTTTGGGGCTTGAGTAATCTAACAGTGGATCCCATTTCATCGAATAAAAGGCAAGACGATTTGATTGAAGAGTTCTCCAAACCAACATCACACTCAACTGCGGTTCTTTCAATATCATCATCTGTCATCTTAGAAATTATAGGTATTTTTGTGAGATTCTTTGACATGTTATCATCCTTTAAATCAAAAATGTGACTCACTGATTTCAATTTGATCTTGGAATTATCGGGAAATTCAGCAGCTTGGTATTGTTTTTGGTCATGTAAGGAGTAGACCTTCAGATGAGTTTCTTCAAAGACACTTAGTGTGTATGGGAAATCCACAGCAAGAGAAGTTGGATAACTATCCAAAGTTATAGTACCTCTACTAACATCACCATTGAGGTTCACTACCATACCGATAGCAGGCTCTTTTTTGGTAGAACCACAAGTCATTAGGAATTCAGAAGTGCCAACTGGAATGATGTATGGCTTTAATATGTCATCTTTTGGTGTTTCATCTGTTGGAGGAGTGCTCGTCAAAGAAAAAAGAGGAATTTTTTGAACCTGGTTCAAATCAATCAAGTCATAATTTGAGTGAGTACCAACAGCAGCAAAACTAGACCTCTGAGCCCCTTGTATAGCTTGAGGGTAATGGACATCTTTAAATAATCGTATTCCTTCTGCAAAAACTCTTACCAACCGTATGGACTTTTTCGTGAAGATGGTAACTTTAACAAACACATCACCTTCTATATGGTCTATTGGAGTGATATAGTTATGCTTGTTAGCATCTAGTTCCACTTCATTGTAATCAATTGACATATCTGTAACCTCTTTAATCTTTCCAATGTTTGCAGGTGATAATTCTGGCAGTATGTATGCACTAACTGTTGACCCACATTGAACCAATGCTTTTGAGATCTCGGGTAATAGCAATATTTTCAAAATAGGTTTCATTTTGGTGCTGCTGAATCTTTGTCTTGATATCTGAATATATCCCAACTCTTCATCAATCTTGTACATGTGAATGATCTCACCAATACTGGTACCTATGTAAATGTTCAAATCCCAGGCCTCGATGCATGTCACTCTGGCAGTTTCGGACTGTGGAATATCTGGGTTGTGTAAAGGCACATCTTTAATTAATTCTATAAGTGAAAATGGTCCATCTGAAACTTCAATCTCCGTCCTTATTTTGGCTTCAATAGGATGTGTATCTGCCTCTTTTGTATCACCTTGGGCATTGTCATTTTTCAGTTCAATTTCAGAAGAATGCACAGAGTGCGCATGGTCATCGTCTATCAACTCGTGATTGCCTTCATGGGACTCAATAATATTCTCTTCTATCTTGGATTCACCATCATTGTTAATATCATTGACTAYCTCTGAAATACCAGGAACTTCGTGAGAATCATTATCGTTCTTGGGATGCTCGAGTTGTTTATCGTCATCATTCTCACCATTGACAATTAGAGCAGGTTCTATAAGTGGATCATCTTGGACTGTGATGACGGGAACCTCATTCACACTCTCTTCAGCASTTTCTTCCTTGACTTCATCAATTGCTGGATGATCTGATCTCTGAATGGATTCTTCTAATTCTAATTTTTCAGATTCCTTTGGCTCTATTTTTTCATTGGGATCCGTTTCCGATTGTACACTCTCTTGGGTCTTGAGTTGCTCATCTTCTTCGGTGGGTTCCATTTTTGGTGAATTCTTTGTATCATCAATATCTTTGCTTTCAATTAATTCACTTTTTGCAAGCTTTTTGGCCTTTTGCTTCTTCTTGTTTTTTCCTTTCTTACCCTTCCTCTGGTTGTTTTTGCTGGGCTGAGTCTGCTGTTCTTGTTGTTGTGACGAACTCTGTTGTGTGGGCGTTGTTCCACTTTCCGCCTCATCCTTTTYTGTTGTGTTTCCCATGTTGATATGACAAACAGGATATCTAAGGGTCTCTGTAATGGATAGGGTGTGTTCGATAGAGTTTCGATAGTTTGAATTGTTTTCTTGCGATTATCATCGTCTTTTCAGTCCCATGGAATTTGCATGTGTCGCTCGATAGTTGGTGCGGTGTTCTGTGCGGAAGAACTATTTATTACTGAAGCCTCAAGACGACTCCTGCCGGCAGATCAGCTTACACATCCTACTATAGTCTCTTTGATGCACATTTTTTTAAATTTTGTAATTATAAGAAAAATGCAAAAYGCTTTTAAGATATTATAATTACATACAAATTATACAAATCTCTATCCAAACAACTTCAAACCAGAACTCTTGATGGCCGCAATTTCTTGTTTCTCTTCCGGTTCATCACCCGACTCACTATCGCTTTCTTCCATCATGTTGACCTTCTGTCCCAACAAAGAGGCAAATAGTTCGTCAATTTGATCATCATTCCAAAGATATGCCTTGTGTTTTGGAGCTTCAAAGTACTGTAGTGATTCCTGAACAGTATAGTTCAACTTACGTCCTTTAGATGCCATTCTATCATAGTTCTTGTGAACTTTATTAGTATTTTTCGTTAGAGTAACAATTGCCGATGATGTTGATTGTTTATCTGAAATCTTCTTATCCACCATATCATTCAACAACACACGGTAGAAGTCTTCATCATCAAACACATAATCGTTCTCTTGTAAAGACTGGTCCAATCTGGCCTGTTGTTTTCTGACTTCTTCATCTTCAGAGTCCAATTCTTCCCCATCTTCGGTCAATTTGTGTTCTGACTCAACATACCCGATAGGMTTCACCTTTCTTCTATTTATTTTTGTTCTCTTGACCAATCTATCCATATCTTGTAGGTTATTTTGCACTTGCACATAACTATTTTGATTGAAATTCTTAAATTTGCTTGAGTTCAATGCAGTTGAGCCAGATGCACTCTGCACTTTATTGGACCATTTGACAAGAACATTTTTCTGGAAAGCTTTCAACACATCATCAAGCTTGTTGGTTTCTGACAAATAAGAATCGAGATTTCTTTTCTTTGGATTCACTTTGACTTCTTGCTTCACAATGTTTTCTTGGTTATATATCTTGGCTCTGATGTTTACCACTTTATCCAAAACATCGAACAATAAACTCTTGGCTTCTTCTAGCTTTTTGTTAGTGGAGTTGGATTTATTTTGCTTGTAAGCTTGGGAATCAACTGGCAACTGGTTGGAACTGGAGATGGCCTTTTGAAACTTTATTCTGGAATCTAGTATCTTATCAAAGAATTTGTATTGTTGTGTGACGGCATATCCCTTCAAAGCATCTGATTTTGCTGAGTTGGACAATCTTGTTATAATTTGAGCTTTCTCTTGTGCTAGAATTTTATTCAATTGTGATCTCTTATGACTCTCTTCCTCGTCTTCAGAACTGTTGTCTTCGCTTTCATCATCATCATTTTGGTCACTTCCATCCTCATCATCATTTTCTTCGYCCTCTTGTTCACTATCAGTGACATCAGCTAATATGTCATYACTTTCTTCAGCACTCTCATCCTTTTCTTCTTCTTCAGATTCTTCTTCTTCATCGTCATCATCGTCATCTTCCTCATTGCTATCTTCTTCTGCTTCATCGTCGAATAAAGATGATCTTGAAGTAACTTCACCTTCATACTTGGACCCCAAATTGATGGCAGAGCTTCTCAATTTACTCTTTTGAGTTTTGACATAGTGGCTTCTTTTCAAGTTTTCATCATCTTCACTTTCATCATCACTGCTGCTGTTGTCYCCGGTGTGAGTAGTAACTAATTCTTCATCTTCGATATCATAATCTTTGATCTTTGGCTTTAGCAATTCGGCTGTAATTTCATCACCCAATGATTTGGATTTTCTGGCCATTGTAATGTTATTTGTTGAAAGTATGGATATTGTTGTCAAATCTGTTGTGAAATGGTTASATAGAAAGGACTTGTTTTTACTACTTAATCCATCTTAAAAAAATTTTGAAAAAAAAAGTTGAAATATGGCTGTGCAAACATCAGCATTAGATTACGTAAGCCACCCATTTTCAAGACTTCCAGGATTAGCTTTCGGTTGTTTAGTACAAAAGTGCTCAATTTTCAAACCGGAAAATGTAAATTGATATGTTACAAATGCAAAATATGTAGAGTGTTTATATAGTCATTTTGGACACTTCTCTTATCACACCTTTCAGAGCAGGAGCACCACCTTTCTTTCTTTTAGCTGCAAGTTTACTCTTTGAAGCAGAATCAGCTGCCTTCATGATCTTTTGGGCTTCCGTGTTCTTCTTAACAATTCTTCTACCACCCTTCTCCAATTGGTAATTATCCAAGAAGTCATCAATCATACCACCAAAGTCAGATCTTTCCTTAGTTATATCGAATGGTTCATAGTCGTCTTCTTCTTCCTCTTCGTATTTTTCTTTCATCACATCAAATTTGTCGTCAATGATRGTCATTTGTTCAGTTCTACAAAGAGCCGACGAAGACATGGAGTATGATGAAGTATCAGTCATTGCACCTTTCTTTCTTCTAGCTTTCTTCTTGGCCTTCTTGTTATTGGAAGATTTCAAGTTTGCATTGTTGATATCCGGCAACTCGCCAAAGTCGTCATCTTCCTCTTCATCAGCTTCAGCTTCTGAATCAAATTCATCATCTGTATCCCAATCGTTATTTATTTTACCTCTAGCTTGTGCTTTCTTGAACTTGCTGAAATCCTTTTCCCAATCAGGATTTTCACGACCCTCATTACCAGAATCATATTCTGCATACTCGTCATCATAGTTATCCATATCCCACTCGTCGTCATCAACATAATCATTTTCATCATACTCATCTAGCCGTAGTTCTTTTTGTTTTCCATGACCTAACAATTCACCAAACACATCACCTTCATCAACATCATAATCTTCATCAAGATAGGCTTCATCTTCCAAAGCCTCTAACACCTCTCTTAAATCTGGGTTTAAGTTAGGCTTGAAACCTTTGATTTCGTCTGGAACATCTTGTTGTCTTTGATAATCATATTTCACTGTCTCTTCGGAAGGAAGTGCATCAGATGGTAACAAAGGTTTTTCATCCTTGATGGCAACTTCTTTATTCTTATTTTTAGTAGGTTTTTCCTCTTTAGCAATAAACACACCTTGACCTTCACCAATATTTTTCAAATGCTGCATGTAATCATATTGGGAATCATCGTATGTGATACCAAAAAGRGCAGCTTCACCTTCATTTTTTCTGATTGCACCTTTTTTGATATCCTCAACTAAGTCTTTAGTAAGTTCATCTTTTGTTTCTTGTCTCACCTTGTGGTGCTTTTTCTTGTTRTCTTTGGAAATTGGAACGAAAACTCTTTCACTGGCTYCTTCATCATAGAACATCGCATCATCATGGGATCTGTGGACCAAGGCAAAGTTCTGAGCCGTCTTTTTGTTAATCCATTTTTTGGTATTCTTGTTATTAGCAGCCATTTTGTGTCTGTCTTTCTGTATCTATAGGCCTGTTTTGATGTCAAACGTCAAACACCACTAATCCAAATGAATAACTCTTGAAAACATACTAGAAAAAAAAGATTTTTGAAGAAAAAAAAACTGTTTGGGTGAGCCGCACGCTTCCTCAGTACAAATCATCAACTCTTTCAGAATCCATAAACAACAAAGAGGCCTCATYAGTCTTGTTTATACGACAAAACTGTTAGAGATATTCTAGGACTTCAACATCATACACCATTTATCTTAGTCTACAAGAAYTCATCATGAAAATCACTTTGAACAGATGTTACGCAGTTTACTCATGGCACTGGGACGTTGAAGATGATGAGATGTGCGGTATTTGCAGAGTTTCATTCGATGGCACTTGCCCAGCCTGTAAGTATCCTGGTGATCAATGCCCATTAGGTATGTTTTCTTCTATCAATTACCCCTTTTACATAGTTGAATAGCTTTAACTAACATAATATCCTCCCAAGTTTTTAAATTTTAGTTATCGGTGAATGTCAACACGCGTTCCACATGCATTGTATTTGGAAATGGCTAGAAACCGAGACGGCCAAAGGATTGTGCCCAATGTGCAGACAACCTTTCAATATGGATTCAGATAAGAAAGTCAAYAAAGGAATCAAGATTCCATCTACTGCTGCTTACAGAGAACATGGCGTTGTCAATGAGGTCAGTGATTTGATCCAAGAAAATCAAGAAAATGATGACAGTTTCAGTATSCAGGATCCACAAATGGGACAAACTTCTCGTGTTGTAAGYACTGCTTCTGGTGGATTGAACTTATCTTCTGAAACATTTGAACAACACTGAATCAAACCGTTGTTGACGTTGTTGACGTTGTTGACGTTGTTGACGTTGTTGACGTTGTTGACGTTGTTGACGTTGTTGACGTTGTTGACTGGTTTGCTGTTGAATCCTGGTGGTGGTGCAAGGGTTTGCGCTACCTTCGGACACGGCGAAAGTTTTAGTTTGAAAGTTCTGAGTCAACGTGTACGAGACCATATGATTTGTTGAATTGAATAGTTGAACTYATGAACTCAGCCAGATATACCCCCTYCCCCACGTATTTTCTCTCTTTTCTATACTAAATATCTAATTCTAGAACTTGCATTTTCATATTCATATTCATACAAAAAAAATGACATCAACAACTACAAAAGGTGATGACAAATTTACTATCGTTGTCAAACTGGGCTCTTCCTCAATTGTCGATGAAAATACCAGAGAACCAAGAATAGCCAACATGTCACTACTTGTTCAAACACTCGTGAAACTTCGTAGAGAAGGTCACAGAATTGTTTTAGTTTCCTCTGGTGCAACAGCAGTTGGATTGAACATCATGGGATTTGAAAAGAAACCAAAGAGATTGGCAGTCAAACAAGCATTAGCAGCAGTGGGTCAAGGTAAATTAATATCCATGTGGGATGGTATGTTCAGACTATTGAATCAAAAAACTGCCCAAGTGTTACTCACAAGAAACGATATCAACGATTTTGCACAATTCAGAAACGCTGAAAACACATTACTCGAATTGCTTGACATGGATGTGATTCCAATCGTCAATGAAAATGATACCATTTCAACACAAGAATTCAAATTTGGTGACAATGACACACTTTCTGCTATCACTGCTGGTATGTGCAATGCCGATTTTCTTTTTCTTTTGACTGATGTGGATTGCTTATACACCGACAACCCAAGAACCAACCCTGATGCGACCCCTGTGTTTGTCGTGAAGCATATGGATAATTTGGATGTGAATACAAAATCAAGTGGTTCTGCTGTTGGTACTGGAGGTATGGAAACTAAGTTGATTGCTGCTGATTTGGCTACTAATGCCGGTGTGACAACTGTGATTTGCAATTCAGAGACCCCTCAAAATATGTTGGACATTGTCAGATATTCATGTGTTGCAGATGCAGAGGTAAGAGCAAGTGAAGGACAAATTGTCGCACAATCTAAAGAAGAATTTGATCAAGCTAATGTTGACGAGTTGAAAAATTTACAAGAGAATGATATTCCGTTACATACAAGATTCCTAGGTCAACCAAAAAACACGGTTAAGAACAAAGAGTTTTGGCTATTGCATGGTTTGAAACCAAATGGTTCCATCATCATCGACCTTGGCTGTTACCAGGCCATCACYAGAAAGAAAAGAGCCGGATTATTACCTGTTGGTGTCATTGGTGTGGAAGGTAATTTCCGCCACTTGGAGTGTGTTGATATTAAACTTGGATACAAGGACAGCAAGACCGGTAAATGGGACCAATCCAAGCCTACTTATCATGTTGGTAGAGGAAGATGCAACTATCAGGCCTCCGAGATCGAGTTGATCATGGGCATGCAAAGTGATGAGTTGGATTCAGTTTTGCAATATTGCGATACAGAGTACGTTGTGCATAGAGAAAATTTAGCATTCCCATTGCATCCTGACCAAGAAYTAACTGAGCATCTAGCTGAACTCGAATTATAGTTGCTGGGTAATTGATKGTTCAATAAGGAMTTTATGTCGACTGATTCTTGTATTTATTATGATCCGCCCCTACTGCTCATGACGTTCTGATATTGCTGGATATGATGGTGTTTTTTATACACGGTTTGCGCATTTTCGATACGACATGAAAGGCCGAATCTGACATTATCAGCTGAGCGAAACATTAGATCTTACATACAATTYATAAGCTTGTCTTTTAATTCCCTCGTAACGTTTTGAGGGTTTTCTTTATGTCTTTAGTTATAGATTGATTACATTTTGAGCAAGATATATTTGAAATCTGATGYCTGCATGTGCATGTGATAAATAAAACAGCCGGAYGGGGTTGGGATAAGGGCAATACCTGTATGGAGTCCTTCAATTTCAGCTTTGAGAGATGCCGATGAAAGATGGAAGGCGTTCTTTACAATGTTCTTCTGCGATGATATAGTACCATCCCTGTCTTCTGATATTGAACTCGAGTACATGTCAAAATCGAATAATCAATCAAGACAAGTTTTAAATTATATATATTGKCGCCCCAACTGAAATAAAAAAAAAGCATTTAGATGGCAATTAAATAAACAAAACATAGAACACCGATGTATAGAAACACGAAACAAAAAAATGCAAAGAAAGAATAGTATTTGTTAAATTAGAAAGAATGGTAATTAATTAGTTGAAAAGTGAGTGAAAAACTGTACATGCTAATCTCCAAGAATACAACGTTGGATTCAATGACATCAGTCAGCATACATACTGTAAGACTCAGTTATGTGAAACCGGCCAATATTTGAATCATTCACATCAGTATCTTTAACGACGTGTCTTTTCCCACTAATAACACACGAAGCCAAAGAATGAGGAACAACCATCCAAAATGAATTCTCCAGCCTATGCGTCAAAACGTTCACTTTAAGATCTGGAACCTGATCTTCGTTCCCACATCCACTCACGCCTTCTTTTTCTTCCCCCTCTTCGTATTGACCTTGCATATATTGCAGTTGTTCTTGATGTGAATCATGTGATTGGACTGTTTTCAGTTGAAAAATACGAGGAATACCACCGGAACCCGAACTTGCACCAGTGTAGAAATCAGATGGACCAATGATCYCCACGAAATGATCAATGAGCTCGGTGTTCACACAAACTAATGAGATGATCTTGTCTAGGTGCAAGTCCACGGGATGCTTGAGGCAGCTGAGATCTATTCCAGCAACAAGGTAACTTATCGGATACGTGGTCTGTTGTTGGTTTGGTTGCTGCTGCTGTTGTTGTATATCTTCGTCACTGTCAAAAATGAAGTCATTGGAGGATATATGAATGCTTTCGATACTTTGGGGTATATATTTCCATTGACCATCATCACAAGAGACACAATTGGATGCTTCAATCTCCAGCTCTAGCCTGATCAAATGAAAGCAAGATTCGAAGTCAAAGTAACGAAATTGAGAGGCAACACATCTAAATGATCTGATGTATTTTGGGACAACAAAGGATCTCAATTGAGTAGTTGGTGAAATTTCCAAATATTTAAGTTGCAAAACACGTAGTGAACTGCATGGTAAACTGTTGAATGAAAATTGGTCAATGGTTAGGCTCTTAGGTGAATCCAGCCAAAGTTCTTTCAAACTTGGTAGGTTCTCAAAACTTGTGTTTCGGATGTGTTCGATATGAGATATTGTAAAGTTTCTCATTGTTGGGTTTTCGAAAATCAAATGTTCGAATTGAGATAGAAAAGGAGGAGAGAAAGTGAGTGATTCAAGAATGTGAAGTTCGGATATTGAAAAGGAAACAGCTATAGGAATACTCACATCACCACCGGTTTCAAGTCCACCTTGATCCTCTGTTGATTCAGCGATGGTCGACTGTACATCTGATGAAGTTGCAGCATCACCAAGCAAATGTAGGTCACTGGAACGTTCATTATTGAAAGAACACCATATAGGCAAGATAGAAGTGGTTAGCCAATTTGCAGAAAACAAAACTTGATCATTAAGCCTCAAAAAGTCTTGCAAATCAGTGTTGAACACGGTATCAGCCAAACCAACTAAATCAATAGAAAGAACAGAGACACGTTTATATAACAATTGCAAAAACATAAAATTCGTGATTGGTTCAGAAACGGAAACATTAACTTCTTTCAGCGACTCAAATCTTGAAATTGTGTTAGGCTGCATCAACTCAGCAAGCCTTTCAAATGGCAATCCTTCAATCTTGGTAACTTTGCAATATAACCATGACATGTCCTGACCATACATATTTGATGTCTTCAAGACATCCCAATAGAATGTGCCTGCCTGTTGTAAAACATTCACTATAGTGGCAACTTCATCAAGTGGTCCTCCAATCGCGTTCGCTGCCGCTGCTGTTGTCATTGGAGTTGATTTGGTCGGATAGTAAACCACAACTTGTTCCGGGTCTTGCAATTCAGAACAGATGCATGGCCATTTGGCATTGTTGACTGATGAGAAACGGGCAATGTTAATGCCTAAATATTTTAAATGGAAATGATGGAATTYAAAGCTGTGAGTGTTGTTGTCGAAGTKGGCGCTCTCGTTTTCGTTTTCGTTGTTGTTGCCTTTGTCATTGTCATAGTTAGGGGATGCTGTAAAAGGATAGTTGATTGAATTTTGATAATCAGTGACTACTTTCTCCAATGAGTCATAGTAATATAGCTCAATTGTATCAGTTAGTTGGACTGTATATGAACAATTGGGTCCAATGGAAATACCCGGAGTTGGATTGATGAACAGAAACACATCGATGAAGTTTGTCCAGTTGGTTTTTGGAACATACACTGTGCTATAAGCCAATATCAAAGTTTGAAGTTCCAGTGGCAAAGCCAGAATCAATCCCTCGTAAATGGAAAGTTGGTCAATCGTTGTTCCTGATGCTGTTGGAGGTGGGGGTGGCGGCGGCGGCGATGATGCTGGCGATTGTGAGACAGTACCATACGGACTGTCTGTCAGAGATGGAGGAARAKATGTAGAAAGGTCAATCATTATACTTTTAGTGTGATAGCCATTATGAATTATTGATAATGAAAAGATGATAAARGGTATACCGGAAATGTGTAGGTGAACAAATGATCGATGCCTGTGAAAACGGTGAGAWTGTATCTTGTAAAGGATGGAATTTCAATTCGTATAAGTAGCAAAACTCTGAGATCGATGTCTTTCGAATATTCCAGCGGTAACCGACAATTCTTATGYTTTGTTGCAAGTTGTGATTCCTGTTCTATCTATAGACCGCCATACGTGTGTAATAATACCCACAGCTTCAACAACTTTCAAATTATCGAGAAAAGCTCTCTATTTAAAGGCAGCATTGGCAATTTGGCATATCTGAGTATATCTGGATGTTGTCGATGTTTGTTATATATAGGTGAACAAATCGCAATGTGGATAATAAGTTACCAAAATGAAGATACTTAATAGAAATGGTCGACACTGCGCATGGATCCATGCATATGGAGAACATGAGATCTCACATGATCATGGACCTGGCATACTTTGCAGTAGCGGCCGTGGACAATTCAGACAAGCTCAGTATAGGGATTTGGCTGAAACAGGGCAAAATGTAAGCAACCACAGCAATGAAAACTCAAAAATACCAATTTATTCGCCTGCCTTAATCCCTTTATAAAACCCCATTTGGAGCTCAAGCTGTGCAGTTTGGTCTTAGCTCTTGTGCATTTGTTCGATGTTGTCAACGTTATCTCGACTTAACCTGATCGTTTGAATTTTCGAAACAATTTTTCAGCCGTCATCTGTTGTTAAGAGCTGATGTCTTATATGGGTGATCTGAAACGATGATGAAACCGGCCTTTCTTCCAAAGAACAACTGAGTAATCTGATATCTTGAATTTGGTATATGAGTTGTCGGAAAACACCATCCATGGTCAACCTTCATACGTAGAGATCGATGCAGCCAGCAGCAGGCCCCTTTATGAACGTCATGGTCTCATGGATGCTGCCTCATCTCACTTATAAATAATTTGAGAATTTTGATAATACGACTGATCAGTGATCAATTAACATATTGAAGCTGACGTATAATTTCCYCAACTGAGTAATCTTCATGTATTATCTAGATTGCTCGTCAAACCAGGTAGGCAGCTGAATTAACTATTTTTTTAGCTTATAACGTACTAATTGTGTATAGTACAGGCATTTGAAATTCCATGATCCGACTCCTATATTTTGGCCGGCCGAAGTAGTAACTATATTATATAGGCCGGCCCCAATGGATCAAGATTTGATGATCATAATCATGGTAATATCGCAAGATTCTGTCCGGCCTTGACGGCAGCTGCCTAATACCCGAAGCTAATAGATCTTCAGATTGAASATGGTAAACTTTCAACTTAATACGTATACGTACAGCTGCTACRAATCCTATATAGTTTTCGATTACCATAAAACTTCAGCGAATCCTCCTAGCTGCTCGATGTCTGAAAATTTGAATAACAATTCCTTTTATACTCCTTATCATGGTCGTACAATCATTGACAACCGAGAGGTTTGACAGAGGATGTTTTAATGGATACTAAGCCTGTTTCCAAGTAAGGATCTTGATGATTGGAGGCGAGTATCAGTATCATTCATCTAATTTCATCTAATATCCGCCCTGAGTACATCTACCGAGATAAATCTTAAGAAAGATAAATCTTAAGGAAGAGATAAATAAGAAACTGAGCCCAGAATGCAGTAAGTAAGTAATGCAGTGCACAATTAAAAATTTTAAAAACTCGACCAGTCGATTTATCGACCCAATTTCACGTGATCATATTTTGTGTGCCAGCACCCTTACACCAATTTCAACAGATTCTTCTTCTTCTTCACAGACGTCAGAGTCATTCCTCCGGTGCGTAATAGATTTCGGTTAAACGGCCCCACAAATTGTAAACAGCTRCTATAACTTTAGTTTCCTGGGGTAGTCCAATCAGAGTTCTCATGGCCTGAGTTCAAGCACCGTACACGCAAAATACCAAATATGGACTGAAAACTTGGTCTTTCAATTCTGCCAATTGGATGGAATGATCAATCTTTAACTGTAACACAACAATAACACCCCTAGTTTCTATAATCTACTTCTACTTCACCGGCGCATAAGCTATCGATCGAATCAGCACACAGTAATTCGAAATTGAACGACATTGGCAGAATTTCAACTTYGACTAGTGGAACTACACCATCCTTGACATCCGGAACACATCAACTCGGAACTTACCCTGTTTCTTTCAATCTTTTAAGAACTCATCACAACACAGTACATAAGACTGACTCTACACCGTTTGTGCACATGCATATAAAGTGGTATCAGCAGACAATCAAACAATAAGAGTCAAAATTGCACCCCCATCTCGCTCGACCATCACTGACTGATCAGCCAAGGATTGAGTCACACACTGACATATTATCAACAGATTCAGCATACATCAGGAAGAAATTATAGGCTACAACTCAGATACAGAACTACAAGTTTTCCAACTCATCACATCATATCTTATCATATAACATCCAACAACAACATTACACTCACATCAGTCTCACTCAATATCATCCCTTTGAGAAACCATCACAATGTCATCACTTCTAAAACAACATGCCACACAACAATCAGTGAAACTAAGTGAGATAATATCAAGCATAAACGGACTTTCACCATATCACAACTACTCGAAACTTCTCAATGAGCAACATTTCTATCAGAATTCAATAATGTTGCAATGGTCCGAACGAACAGTGCATCCAGTGACATTAAGACAACTAGCCAATTTCGGTAAGAGATTAACGAAGGAGAAACTTATAAGTGGTGCAAATTTTGTGAGAACTGAACTTCCAACAAGACTAGCGTTGAAAATCAAAGAATTACAGAGGTTAGATTTTGAAATTTCGAATAATTTCCATCTTCGACAAGTTTATGAGTCATATTACCATTGTTTCAATGCTTTCAGAAGAACTGGTTCAATTGATACATTAGATGAGAATGAAAATTTCTGCAATTTCTTGTCTAATGTGCTAGATGACCATTTGTTGATCTTGCCTCATTTGATGATGGGATCATTGGAAGTTTCAATTTTGCAGTTGTTGCCTCAACAAAAATTGGACGAGTTCATTTCCTCAATGATCAGATCAAGAATCAGTAGACGTTTGATAATGGAACAACATATTTCGTTATCGAAGTCATTTTTGGAACAAGAGAAAAACGGCGGTGCCGTGGTGTTAGACAAGTCTCCAGATTTTGTCGGATTGGTGTTTCAAACCATCTCAGCCCATGACCACTTGAAACTGATGACTAGCTACATCTCGGTTTTCTTACAGACACAATATCCAGGAATACAATTACCGGAATTGATAATCGAAGGAAAAGACGTTCAATTCCAATTCATGAAATCACACATCAACTACATCTTTGCCGAAATTCTAAGGAACGCCTTAAAATCAACACTTGAACAATTTGTCCAAACACACAAACACCTAACACAAGAACAACTTTCCCAAATCAAACCACCACCAATCAAAGTGCAAATCATAAACTCTAAAAGAGAAGTTGAATTTGTGTTTTCTGATCAAGGTGGAGGAATCCCACGTGAAAAACTAGACAAGATCTGGTCATTTGGTAAAAACCCGATCAGAGCCGCAAAATACCTCCACACGTTCCACCGTATGCCTGGACTTGACCTTACTCCACAATTCCCTATATTGGACCATCAGTATACAAGACACGGAGCTAAAGTTGCCCCAGCACCAAATCAACACCAGCATGATCCGATAATCAAGGACTTGATGCATAATTTGGGATCCATTGATGATGCCGTTGTCGATGTCGAACAGGAGAAATCAACCTTGAAGAGCCTCGTTAGTCGTCCGTTTGAGTTCACTTTGGGTGTTAGTTTGCCTATGTGTAAAGTGTATACGGATTATTGGAATGGTGATTTGAATATGTGCTCGGTTGAAGGTTATGGAACTGATGTTTATTTGAAGTTGAGTAAGTTGGGTATGAGTTTGGATCATAGGGCTCAATTGGATCGTGCTTGATTTTGATTAAAATTTGGTTACYATTTTTTTTTTGTTTAATTTGGCATTTTGACTCGTTCATATTCAAATTTTTTTGTTTTGTTTTGTGTTGTTTTCTGGTAATTGGTGAATTTTTTGTTTGTTAATGTTTGTTTTACTACTGATTTATTACTGTTTTTTTTTTGCATTCGAATACAATTCTGTAAGCTTGAAGCTTATATTGTTTATTTTCAAGTGAATCCAGTGTTATCTACTGGTTTGTGTAGATGGGTGTGATTTATAGGACGGAACAGTCCGAGAGCAGATTGCTTAGGTAAAATTAGAAAGTAGATTATGTAAGCAGATAATCGGTGTCTGAACATAGCTTTTGGCGCCGCATAGCCACTGGGAATTGCTTCGGGAATCGGTGTTCCCCCCAATTGCAGGCGCGAAGTATTAATAGACCGGATATGATTTTTTTTAAAAATTCTGGCAACCAACCACATCCTCTCTTTTAACAACGTATCCCAATGGATGAGTACAACGGATCGAATCTACATTACCTCAAGGTGYCATAAACCAGGCTGAACTTTAAACATCTATYCAAGTTCAACTTTTCAACACACATCAGATTTAACTGCCCATTTATATATTCACAGTGGAGGCAGGCAAACCATCATTTGTACAAGATTGCAGACACTATCAACAGCAACAACGTGGAACTCGTCACGACTTTCCAAATACTAGCTAGATCTCAAGAACAAATTATACCTTCAGCTAGATGATTTTTGCCCATTGAAGTTATACAAACTTCAAATTGGGTTAAAAAAACTTTCTCATTATTCGAATGTCCCCCCAAAGACAATAACACAACTGCAATACCAGCAATGAAGTCTTTGGAAAAGTCACAGCTTAAGTTTCCTTTCAACACCAATGAAACTTCTGAGCTAACTTTCAGAAGAAGGCTCAGAATTTCTTCTATTCTCAACTGATTACTTCAGTTAAGGAATTAGATAGTGCTACCATTAACATTCAACAACAGCGAAAATAATTTCGGTCTTCACGAAGTACAACAGCAATTATCATTTCACCAAAGAAGTACCAACGATCATCAGCAACAATAAATCGTCTGTCTAGTYCACTCAATATCATTTGATACAATCCAACAACAACCTGTTTTTAAAGAGATTTCATTAGCAGAGGTCAGGGAAGTTCTGAAACAACAACAAATCCAGGCATAACTCCAAGCAAAGATAGCATCACCAATAGATTCTTAGATGAAGTATTTACCACATTTAGTCCACTTCTGATAGAAGTATTCAATAACATGTTCCAGGAAACTGAATTACAGGTGGCAATAAAATTGGGCTCTTGTCAAGTTTTTGTTAAAAAAAGGTAAAGAGAAGAACGAAGTCACAAGCTAAAGATCGATTCCACTAGCTGGTGTCCATAATTACCCCTCATTTTTTCCAAGATTCTAGTGATCCGTCTTCAACGGTATAAAGAGTTCATTGCAACTATGAATGATTTACAACAGGCTTGTCATTTGATTTGGCCACCAACTAGCTCACTAGRAAACAAACAGTTGACAAATCGTACAGCAAGACTACCCCAACTGTCAATGATTTGTTTCAAGATTTTGATCATGCATGCAAGATACAAGAGAGAGATGACTTTCACCAACCCATAACAACACTGGTTCCAATATTTTAAAATTGAAATCTAAGGCTTTTGGCTTGGGTTTGGAGCTGTCTTCCAGTTATACCCACCATCAGAGTATATCGCCACACATGAGAACACSAACTTGTCAAACTGAATCAATGGGACACCTTCAACTTCGGGAATGGATATGGACGATCAGTCATTGCAGAAGGCYAACAAGGTTTTATTYATGGCAGAGGCTCACATTTCAACATTCAACGCCTACCGCAACTAGTGGACAAGATGAATCTGGACACACTTAATCTCCAAGAATCACTGAAGATGGACAATTAAGACTGAGGATGATCATCATGGCAGATGATGTTATAGTCACAGTCGTGGATAAAAAGTATCGATTCTGATAAGTTTCACGACTTGATAACTGGTTTTGAAAAGATATACACAATCCACAAATCCATAGAATATGAAACAACAAGCACGAGATGTCATCATTCAAAACTGGGACATTACGATTATAAGAACTACCTGACTATAAGATGAACTGGAATACAAAGTCGAAGAAGTTAATAACTCTTATTCCTCCATATTGGGAAAGAGAGCTGAAGGCTGGCAAAACTATGGAAGACAGTTAACACTATATATTAACACATATATTCACAGCACCCTTTACAATGTTGAACAACACCTCTCCTGTCCATCACCTGTCTTGACCAACAGTAATTCGAAGAAATACAATTTAAATCAAACTGAGCCATCTATATGTCATCAGGTGAACAGCTACCCCCAAAAAGAATTGTTACTATTGCCATGTTACAACAACTGCTATTTTAAAAATGACCACTCCTGGGATAAATATAAGGTCACTCATCAAATACTGAAGATAATTAAGGGCGGTACAACATTAAAAATGATTTTTCATCTTATTCCAACTCATATCAAGCTCCATAGTAAACATGCTTTAATTGGTAATCAAATTTAAATTTTAAAACCTGTATTGAACTTTTATTAAAGATTAACTTTAACCAATTTAACTCAAGTCAGCTTTTTTCCATGTATTTACATCCCATCAAATTTCACGATTTTGTTAACAGTTAAAGGTAATGGTCAAATTTCACCAGATTCCAATAATGATCCAGCAAAACTGCATGTGAAATGAAAACGATTTGGTTTTATTTGCAACCCTTTTTAAGTGACCTACACCATATAATTCAATTTATAATTTTATTCTAATATGAAATCCAAACGACTTAGTATATTTGATTAAAAATAGATAAAAGAAAACTAAAAAAATAAATAATTGAATCGAGGAAGCTCAAAACGGACATGAAATATAGGAACCCTTACTGACTGAGGAAGGAAGGAAGGAAGGAAGCAAGCAAGAAATAGGTAATATGTATAGATCAACAAAAACAAATTAAAAGAAGCCATAAAGAAAGTACAAGATAAAGAATTAGGCTTATATATATTGTGTATATAAGAACRTGTTAAAAAAAAAGCTCATATATACCTACAATTTGCAAGTACTTAATTTGAATCGTAGCAATTTATGCATTCAAAACTTTTAAATTAGTAATTATTTGAATGGATTAGTACCAACAGACTGGGCCATACTGTCATTTGCATGATAAGTGTTGATACCTTCAGACTTAGTAGACTTGGAAGACTCTCTTTTCTTCATTTCAATATCACGTGTATTGTCATCATCTGARCTACCACGAGAAGAGGAGAAAGGAGATTTACCACCATTCTTCTTTTGTCTGTAAAAGAAGTAAACCACCAAACCACCAGCAATCRAACCAATCACAACAACAGGAACAACGACAGCAGGAGCTATCACCTTAGCTTTGCTATGATGGGAAGAGGATGATGAACCACCATCGGCATTATCTGAAGGTAATCTTGAAATTTTAGAAGAAGCATCTGATTTAGAAGAAAGAAGTTTAATAACAGGACCATCAACAGTATCTGAACTAACAGTTGAATCATCATCAGTGAAAGGGGCAACAAAAAGTTGAACATATCCATTTGAGCTAGAATCAATGTAATCTTGAGTAACAGTAAAAGCATAGAAGTTCTGAGCCGACTTAATCCAATCTGAAGTCAATAATGCATCGGTATCATTATCAGCGTTATAAGCTCTAATCATGATCTTAGACTTTGTAACAACGTCAGATTCAGACCAATATAATGGATTCCATGTAATCCAGTAAGTTTCATCAAGCACCCATTCGGTTCCATTTGAGATACAGAAAGCGTTACCCGAAGACACCCTCTCATTAAAACATCCTAGAACTGGTGGAGCAGCAATATAGTTTGTTGGATAGTTGGCGTTGGTGGGAGTTGCAGAAGCAGACTTGGTACTTGAGCCTTTGACGGTTGCAGTGACACCTGAAGGAACACCTGAACTATCTAATGAAACCCAAGGAGTAGTGTTTTCAACAGCCGGAGAAGCAGAGACAGTGACTCCGTCAAAAGCATATGGAGTGATGGTTAAAGTTGAAGCTGAAGAAGTGCCTGTCCAGACACTTTCTGTTAAAGTGGTGGTACTTGCAGTAGTACTGGCCCTTTTTTTAATAGTCAAAGCTAGCACTTGTGATTGTAGGAACAGAGATGTTATGAGTAATGATGAGAATTTCATTTTGTAAATTTGAATTAATACCAAGTTGGCAAAAAAGACCTAGGATGATGAAAATGTAGATGAAAATGAATTTGCATGTCTTAAGGGCTATAAGAGCATGCATGGCATATATAGTCAACCACAAAATAAAAAGGGTTGGATCACCAAGATATACGATCCTTTCGGTCATAACCTAAAGGCTGGCCTATCCCCAGGCCAATCAAAAGTGCAACCAATTTAATTATTTCCTCCTGCAAAATTAAAAATTTAGTTGGTTCTCCACATGATTTCAACAATTCCCGAGAAAAATAAATTACTTTTGGAAAAAATACAAAAATTTGAAAAAAATAAAAATTGTATATTCGTGACGAAGCGTATCAATCTCATATCAAATCAGGATTGTTATCAGATCAATCAATATAGCTTGTTAAGCTTATATACACTTATTTAGTCATGGATTATTCATCTATATTATGGTCATTCTCTTAATCAAGACTTCATTCTGTATAGAATCCATCAACCCATATTGCCTCCTTAGACCCATGTTACGTGGTACAGTCCAGTGGAGAGAACTCTAGATGGCTCATATTCAATTCTCTCTCATGGAGTTGTCGGAAGAAATCAAGACTCCGATTACTAATAATTCTGACSTTGAACTCGAAAAAGAGTAGTCCGCTTACGGGATGGAYCCTAAGTCACCCTGAATTCAGCCTCTTTGCCGTCCGGATTTCCCGCGATATGCACCGATTTGCCTCCATACACGGCCGGTGATATGTGAGTTTCCGCTCTGCATATTGCTGAGCATCCGGTTCAAAACCTAACGCAAACTTGCGCCCTGTTAATATTCAAATTAAAACTCAATCTTGCAGTCCCTTTGTTGTATAGACGTTAAATTACCTCAATTTAACAGATACTGATTGGCTTGCTTAATGCATCAAGAAAGAAGTCAGAGGTGAGATRCAGTTGTGCGAATTTACTAGAAGTATTTCTGCTATTAGAAAGTATCGTACGTTTGCTTATTAATGTACAAATGAGCTTTGGTGATTATGGACAGCCGTATCTCTAGCTCAGTTTGTTCCCTACCAAGTCTTTCATTAGAGTCACTAACTTTCGGTTTAACTTAATTAGGATATCATTCGGATATCTTATCCGCTGCAGTGAGTATTGGCTGATGGAATCTTTCGGTTTTCTTCGGTTTCTGCAAATCATGACATTCAGTTGAAAGCTCTACCAGGCCTCTCCGTATTCATGTGCTGCATGTGCTTTTTATTGATCAGGTGGTGGCTTTGCACTTCAATAAATTTTGTAATTAGCAAAAAAAACAGTTAAAAACGAAAAAAATTAACCTTTATGTTCAAAACGTTCGTGGTAAGTGGACCCCTCCTGATTGGAACGAAATTGAGGTCCGCTGAAGCCAGATAGTCGTCCTAGATAATGTTTATAAGTTTTTGCTTTAACTTTTCTTATATACAGTGATCATCTCGATCTTGATCTTGTCCCCTTCAGTGCCTTACCTTTTTTCTKCATTTCCTACAGTTTATCACCAAAATTCATCACCAAACATGGTTTCTATTCTCTCACTATCATCAATAGCTGTTGCTTTCTTYAGTGTCCTAGCTTCAGCATCATCTGACTCCTTTTATATTCACGTTGGTGCTCAAACTGAAAATTTACCAGAGGGATTCAGCACTGTTCTTCAATACACAGCAGATGGAGCAGTTGGTTTATTCCCATACTGTGACAGATGTTACAACTTCACTTGTTCAATTGATGATGAAGGATATATAGAACTATCCGGTACTTCAGGACCATGGAATCAAGATATTGTTTATTTGAATGTTGACCCTGACTCTAAGAAATTGGTTGTTAATGAAACTGCAAACTCTGATGCTCAATATAGAATCTCTGGTCATATAGTTTATTATGATGGTGACATGGAATGGCAATTAGTTGAAGCTGATAAGAATCACACTTATTATATATATTACGGTGAAGATGGTACTTATGATAAATCAGAGACTGTTTATAACAGTACTCTAGTTCCTCGTTTTGAAAATGGTTCTTATTATTTGGCTTATGAAGCTAGTGATGCTAGTTCAACCGATGTTTTGTCTACTACTTTGGAACATATTCCATCTACTACAACTGCTGCTACCTCTACTTCTAGTGCCACTACTTCCAATGCTGCTACTGCTAGTTCTTCCAGCTCTACTGGATTGGCTGCTAACATGTTGAACTCTGCTTCTAATTACGTTTACGGTTCTTTGGTTTCAGGTTTTGTTGCTTTAATGTGTTACTTTTAGGTATCTTCATTGTTTTTTATTTTAGTTTGAAATCAATATCTACTGTAAAAGTTGATATTTTTTTATTTTGTTCTTATATTTCCATTTTTCCCACGTTTTTGTTTTCATTAAATTCTAGTTCAATCGATCCGACCTGAGATTGTTATTTATGATTTAACTAATTTATTGCTTTAAGTTAATGAAATTAATTCAAACTATATGAATTCTTGCCTAAAAATGTAGTATTAGCAGGCATATACCTAGCTATGAGCTCAGCCAGTACAGTGATCGTTGACATGCGCTAACATATGTTAAGAATTTGATCCACATTTATTAAGCTCTACATAGACGTCCTATATATATATATATATACGACGTACGTTATAGAATTTATAAAATAATTTAAATATTGCTCCTAACAAAGTGAGGAAGACCGATTAAACACAATATWATTTGGCTTAATAAAAAATGAAAAATTACGTTAGAAGTTGGAACAGATGCACGTTGCATATATATGATATATACCCATGTGCAAGAAAAAAAACACTTTAAATAAAATTATATAATATTCAGTAAAGTCCATATTTCATKTGAAATCACCTAGAAAGGAACTTTATAATAATCAATATTGACTTCAAAAAAAAACCATTCATGATAGCTATTTTAGTTCTTTAAGACACGGGAGTGAACATAAACACCCGCAGTAAAGGCAACCATCAACCACCAGAATAAAACACCAAGAGAATGGTTATCCATACCAGAGAAAATCTTACCAGCAATAACTGGAACAAAATAAGCTAAAGCAGAAGTCAAACTCATAATGTACCCATTCATCTTACTTCTGTTGGAACCCGAGAAGCACATATCAATCAAAATCAAAATCATTGAAGCACCAACTCTAGAAACATAGTATTCAGTCATGGTAATAACGTAAATAAAGAAATCAGAGATGAAATTTGGAAATCCAGAGTATTCTGGCATGGTGAAAGTAATTTCAGGAAGGATGAAGAAAAGRACACCAAACGAAATGATTGAGGCACGATAAATTTGAACTAATTCGAATCTTTTAGCCATGATTGAAATAGAAGCAATGAAAACAATCAAACTGATAAGATTACAGAAATTGTAGATTGTAGGAGTGTTTGCCCAGCTGAGTCCTAAACCACCAGATAACTTGAATGGGAATGCAATATCGTCTTTTTTTAATGAAGTAGTAAATAATTCATCAGCCTCACTATAATAGATGGATGACATAATAAAGAATAATGAGTAAGAAAAAGAATTTTGGAAGATGTTTCTGTTACCAACACTAAACACCCCACCTTCTATGTCCATAACAACATCTGAATTAGATGATCTCATTTCCAAGTCGTCAATTTCAATATCTGGGCTCACCAAATTATTGGCAGCTTGATCCAGGTTATCATATTTGGAACCTGTTTCTGTTCTTCTACCTAAGTGTAGTAATTCTCTAATTTTATCACCAATCAATAAGCCAATATCGGTACGAGAATTAGAAGAATTCATATTAGTTTCTTCAAAGAAGAAGAAAACAAGAGCAGCAGAAAAAGTAAGAATACCAGCATTGACAAAATTTGGTTTAGCAAATAAATAAATCTTAAAGAAATTTGTTTCAGGAGGAGCATCAGCAGCTGGAGGACCAGACCATTCAGTTATTAAACCACCAACCATTGGACCAAAGATCAATCCTAATCCTTGAGCAATCGGGATCATTGAAAACATAATCACTTTATGAGCATCGRAACCATGACTTAATTCACCAAACACAGTTCTGATAACACCTTCATTAACATCAAAGCAACCAACTAGTAATTTTGATATGATCAACCAACCAAAAGGTTTACCAAACGCATAAATTATACCAGATAATGAAAGAATCAAACAACCTAGGATCARTATTGGTTTACGTCCAATACGGTCACTTAGTCTTGACCAGAGCAAGTAACTGACGATTCTAGGTAAGTATGTGGCAGCAGCTAAATAACCAATGTAYCCCACGACACCAGAATGGTCCATGACTTCGTGCAAAGATTTGATTTTATGCCATAGGTAGATTTTATATGAGTGGTCTGCAATTTCTTGTGATATTGCCACTGCAGAGATGATGGTGAATTGAAACACAGGGAAAGCTTGCACTTGATCTCTAAGAGAGTATCCTGAGGTCTTCATGTTTTTTTGGTTTGTTTGTTTGTGTGTGTGTGTTCTAGTTTCAAGGAAAGGACTGGATGTTTGAGGGGMGTATCGCATATCAGTAAGGAAAAGTTATAGGTTTTGATTAAGCAGAGGTTTCCAATGTCACTCCTTTGATTCTAATTTGCTCGTGATCACTCATTACYAAGACTCAATTTGATCAATCAATTCAGGTATGCAAATTGAGGTTTGGCTTGCATGCATTAATTTGGCATTTTTTCATGCGCACCGTATCCCCTCCTCCGTACAAGGGGGTGGTGCAAGCRCTCATGTAGCCAGCCATATACATCCATCACATGTTCGACATACATGAGAAWGCATCCATCAATACATTATCATCTTATCGGCCCTAGAACAGTTACCGAAAGGCCGAGGCAAGGGTACATATGGGACGTCCAATATGTTTCTTTAAAAAAAAAATCAAGGATATTCCGGATATGAAAGGAAAATCATTTGTTATCTTATCGAATCGATCATGCATGTAGGTGTCGTCATGAGAGACATGCGCGGCCGACCGTTTTTTTTTTTTCAAATTTTCGTTCATAAATTGAATTCGRTGGCTCCGGCCGAATATAGCGAGCTGCGAAACCCTTTTTTCCCATAGCTGCGCGAGCGTTGCTATATTTTTTTCCTARATGTTCATTAATTAATTGATTTGGGATAAAGGTGGCCCCGAATATAGCGAGGTAGACCCTTTGTTGAGACMCTTTTTTCATGGCTGCGCCATGACGTACATGGACCGCAAAGGTGATTGTACTACGGGCGTGCAAATKCCAAATTTGGTTTCAAGTTCGAGTCTGGACTCTGCAGTATATTGAGCTGGTTTGGGCTTTAAGATKGTGTAAGGGTAATGAATTAAGACCGTTTGCACGTCAAATTTAATGCAAGAACTCACATCAACAATCTCTGACACGGACTGTCGATATAATTGTAGTGTCCACGTATATTCTTTAAAGTGAGTCCTCGTATTATTTGAAGAGCGGATATACGTTTTAAGCTGTGGTGTCAGGGTGGCGAGTAGCGAGACGGCCGTTTGCACTTCAAATACTACAAGAGCTCCGGCTGTCACACATCAGACAATTTCCATGCCTACGGTCCATTTCGACTACACATGTATATATGTGTTGCGTATAAGCATATACGTTACAGTTTCGTTCAGCCAACAGCTATATACTTAAAGTAAACAGTTAGTAGTGAGCAATAATTTAAATTAGGAAGCCAATTGATTTATACATAAGGTTAAAAATGAAGCTTAGTACATAACTTTCCWAAAAAATCACAGAWTGAATATCAAGAAGAACTATAACAGAAGATATATATCAACTGATTTCTAATTCGCTTAAAATAAATTTGAAGAGAAGTTAATCAAATGGACTAAGTGTACTTTGGAAAGCGCTCAAAAATTCAAAATTAATTAACCCTATTCTGGTAATAGGACATGATAAGAACATTATAACAACAATACAGCAAAAACAGCACCTAAAGCACCCATACCAATCTTCATAGAAGCCGCACCTGCAGTTGAAGAACTAGCTTCAGTGGTAGTGGTAGAATCAGCAGAGGTAGCGGTGGTGGAATCATCATTAGCAGAAGAAGCAGCAGCCATCGTGGCTAATTCGGAGTAGAAAGAGAGAGAACCAGCTTCATCACCAATTGTGTAAAGCAATATATTTGAATCAGTAGCATATTGTTGAACATAGGCTGCGGTTTCACCATTGGTTCTGGTGACCACTCTTGTGAAAAAGGCACCTTCTCTTGAAATGACTAAAGACAAGGTCTCTAGAGACTCAGAAGCAGAAGCTGTTGTGGAAGCAGCTGTGGAGGAGTCGCTTGTGATGGAGTCTGAAGCAGCTAAGGCAGTGGAAAAGATAGCTAGAGATGATAAAATACTGGAAAATTTCATTGTGTGTATATGGTGTAGTAAGGAAAGGTCCTGGAAGAGGTGGTAATATGCTGAACAAGATTGAAGAAGAGGAATTTGTATTTCTTTTGTGTTTTGATTTGAGTCTGTGTCTACTCCAAAGAAAAGTTCCTCGACACTGGTTAAAACTAAATTGATTTGATTGTGAGTGTGAGCTAGTATTATTATAAGTGGTCTTGGGGTACATGACCCAGCTGGAAAAAATGCACCRTGAAGCACCGACCGAGTAGATGATATCCGTTCATATATTCTTGTCTCGGATGCAGCATGCTCATGGTAACCGGTTGTGAACCTCAGTTATCAGGACGACTGGAAAAATCGCGCTTTTGGTTTTTTTTATCTTTTTCATCAATAGACATTTGTGACCCAGGGGCCAGGAGTAGTGCAGGCCAGAAATTCAACGTAGTGAAAAAAACCCAATTTTCTCCAGCATCACAACAATTAATTGTTTATTGTGACCGCACGTTTTCTGTAAATTCTTTACACTAGGAATCATGCTTTGCTTGTCTAGTTGGTAGATTAAAAACTCGTATACATTTGTTTGGCAGGTTAAGACTACGTTTACCCGCTTTCACCGAAAGCAACTTGTTCACCACACCCAACGCGACTAACAAAGTACCGTTTGTTTTGTAGATACGCGTACGTGTAATTTTTGTTTACGCATGTAYTGTAAYTCACCAAATGCAGAAGGATTTYCAACAACTCTGAGTACTGTACTCTATATTCTGGAATCTAGGAAATCCTAACTGGGCTGCATGCGGTAGGATATATCTGGATTCAGGCAGCAAGCGCTCTTGAATTGTAAATATTACCAAGACCCCGTATATGRATTATATATACTGTCTCATTTCCCTAGTTTCGTAGATCTGCCTTCATACTTTCAACCAGTCCTTATATTCCACCACACACGACTATCAAGCCCCACTCAGATGAAGTTACTTTCATTCGCCACACTCGCTTTATCACTGGTCTATGCTCAGGCTTACACTTTGGTTATTTCCAGAGATGGTGCAATTTACTCCAAGACTTTGACTGCTGAAGCTGCTTACGCTACCATTTACGATGGTGCTACTGGCTTGAAGGTCTACACTTATGGTGACTCTGCAGGTTCGGTTTCATTCTATGGTGAAGAAACTTCAACCACATCATCAACTACCACTTCATCCTCCTCAGCATCAWCAACTACCACTTCATCCTCCTCCTCAACAATCACATCTTCATCTACTCTTTCCACTTCTTCATCTAGTATTGCTTCTTCTGTTTTGTCTATGTCTTCTGAATCTTCTGCCGCTTCTTCCTCAGCTTTCCCATATCCAACTGGCTGTTACTCTGATGAGTTCAAGCCAAATGTCAAGTATAGCGGTTCTGCCTTCGCTGCCTTCACTCAATTGCAATATGACTCTGAAACTGSCTTAGTTGGTTACTTCCCAGAATCCACTGATGTTGCTGACTTAACTGCCGTTATTACTGCTGATGGTTACATCTTATTAAGTAACGGTTTATACATGACTGTTGCTGATGATGGTGCCGTTTCTGGAACCTCCTCTCCCTCCACTGATGGTTTCACCATTGTCTCCAGATTACTATACTTAGATGGTGCCAATGGTTGGACTTTTGTTGAAGACGGTGATGCTTACCCATTATACTTCACTGGTGCTGCTGATTATTCTCAATCTGGTAYTACTTATGGYTCTGTTATTATTGATACTTACCCAGATGGTTCTACTTATGGTTCCTTCGACCCATCTAGTG